>CAUYRT010101797.1:0-53221 GCA_963574885.1 Lepilemur ruficaudatus | reverse complement strand
ATTTTAAGATGATAAAAATGTTAATATGCATTAAGGGCTCAGGTAGCCCTTGTCTTGCAGTACATATTCTACTCCTATGCCTATGCTGCTAAACTGCCTATGCTTGGCATTGAGGAAAGAATGGAGAACAAAATGATGAACTTAGTTTAAAATTGGCAGTGGGAGAAAGAAGGGGAGTCAATGAATAATTTTGTTTGTAAATAATTTGGCAAATGTTTGAAAAATGCTATGATACAGTTAAGTGCACTCTGAAAGCAGGTAACCGCTTTTCTAAAAGATCTCTAGTAATTGTGGTTATGAAAAATCCTACCTTTGGATTTAGATAATAGCCCCAGAGCTTCAGGGTGGGTAATGTCTGGGTAAACCAGGAAATGTCTCTGTTTCCTCCTGGAGCCCCACTCTTCATCATTCTGCTGCATCTCACAGATAATTTTTAGAGGAACCTTCCCCAGTGGGTACCAACTGCATGGCTGGGATAGGTCTAGCTCCATCCCCCACTCTACAGCAGGCCTTGGTCCACTGTTGCCAACCATCTGGGACCACAGTGCTGAGCCCAACTAAAAATAGAGCTGACTCTATGGGAGGCAGCAAGAAGAGAAGGAATCATTTTCTTATGTGAATTTTTGACCCATTGACTCAGTCTCAAACCAAAGCCAACTCCAATACTGGACTTTACAGCAAATGACCTAATAAATCCAGTAACTAAATTCTATTGTTCAAGCCAGTTTGACGTATGCTGTGACTTGTACACAAATTTGTCCAGATATAAACTATAATTTAAATCCATAAAATTTGGAAAGTGGACTTAGTAGGCTAAGCACAAACTCCCACAGGCATCCAGGTGTTATGTCCCACCACTCCCACCACCAGCCCCTTCCCAAATCTATATGTCCTTATCACAGCATGTGTGAGCAATCAGTCTTGGCCTGGCCCACCCTTCTCTTCAGCTGGCTTTATGTCTGACTCCATAGGCCTGAAGCTCTAATGGCTGAGTGTTCATGACTTCAACTTCATCTATCTCTAGCCTCATCTGCCAAATTGTGTTAAGAATATGATTTCTTCTCTGCCATCCATAGTTTTTTTCCAGGATTATATATATATATACACATATATATATACATATATATATATACACATATATATATACATATATATATATATATCCTGGAAAAATATATATATATATAGATAAAAGAAATATATATATATATATTTCTTTCTATCTATTGCCAACATAGAATGTTTGTATCCAATTTATATAATGATACAGTAATAGTTAATAAGAACCTACATTTTCATCAAAAGGGAAACACCAGGTGAACAGATCTTGGAATAAATGTTTCAATAATCATTATGACTAGTAAGAGAGTAGGATTCTGGGTGGGGCTTCTGAAAATTCCATTTCAAACTCCTTTTTTCCTCATTTACTCTCAGTCCTCCCAGAATGTTAAAAAGAGTTTTTTAACAGAATGTTAAAGGTTGCTTTGATTTGTTGGTTTCCCACCCATTAAAGTACACAAATAAATAAAAAATCTCATAATGACTGACACTTCTTATAAACACATTCAATTCTTTCTAGCTTAAGCTGAAAAGCTTGATGCTTCTTGGACTGGTTCTATTCTTTAAAATTGTTCTCACATTTATTATTCTATGAGTTAAAATGTCTACTTTTAAAAATCTCATATTTCTTCCCCTGGATCTTATCACTATCTGTTCCTGCCTTCCCTGATTTTTCATGGTGACTTCAACTAATTTATTTTCATCACTTCATAGCAAATGAAATTTTCTTAACCTTTCTCTATGAGACATTATAAAGGATATTACTCACAGTGCTTAATTCCTCCCCACCTTTCTGGCAATTTCATGCTCAGTGAGGTATTGTTAAAATCTACAGAGAATTCACCAGGTGATACATAAACTCAAATTTATCCATAAGAAATAGAGCCCCTGCAGTTTGCCTTATTTTCAGAATTATATCTGTTGCAATGTTTATCCTGTCAACTGTATATTTTATACTCGTTGGGTTTTATGTTCTCCTTGGTCTGTGCTGGTTTTCTCTAGGTACTATGGTTTCCTCCCTGATCCCAAAGGTGAATTGGACTCACATTAGGTGAATTGGTATGCCTACATTTTCCCATTCTGATTGAGTGTGTGTGTGTGTGTGTGAGAGAGAGAGAGAGAAAGAGAGAGAGAGAGAGAGAGAGAGAGAGAGAGAGAGAGAGCGCAAGCATGCCCTGCCATTGGAATGGTGTCCTGTACAAGGACTGTTTCCTGCATTGTGTTCTGAACTGCCATGACAGACTTGGCCACAAGAGACTCTGCACTGGAATAAGTGGCTTGGAAAATGAATGAATGAATGGATACACATTACCGTGAAATAAAAGTTTGGAAAGTCTACAATACAAATACATGAGAATAAATAATGTTTAATACTAGAAGTGTTTGGGGTCTTTATTTAGAGGTTTTGTGATGTTTTTTGACCAGAAATATGCTGTAGGAAGTTAACATTTGTTTATATCAATTAGCCTATGATAAAATTGGTTTTGTTATATATCATCTTACTTTTAAAGATGCAGTTTCCGATAACCTCTTGGTAGCATTAAGTGAGGACTTACTATACTGGAGAAAGAAATACACCCAGACCTTCTGGGGTTCTGAGTTAGCACCAGCCCGTCAGAACCCAAAATGCCAAAGGAAGCAGAGTGTGGGGTGATGGACAATGGAGACTCAGAAGGGTAGTGGGGAAGGAGGGTGGGTCATGGGATGTTGCTTGTTGGGTACGACGTGCATTGCTCCAGTGTTGGATGCACTGAAGGCCCTGAATTCACCACAGTGCAATATATCAACATAGTGAAATTGCACATATACTCCATGAAAAATATATACAAGTAAAAATAAATGAAAAAAATAAAACAACCCCAAATGCCTGTGTGATCAGAGTGAGAGCTTATGGAGGTCAGGCAATGAATGAAAACTTGGCCTGATTCAGTAACACACTGGTCCAGAGGACACAGGATCCATTCTGGGGCTCTTTCCCTAGTTTTTTAACGTGCAGTTGGAATACAAATACTTAGCAACTGCCAGGATCTCCACTTCGATTCCTTAACAGGTTAAGTTAAAAGCCAAGATTGCTTTTAAAGAATGACTGTGAATTAGAGTAAATGTTATCATGCGTTAGCACTAATTTCAGAATATGTTCTCGATTTGACTTCTTTACTGGAGCAAATCAACAGCTCTTGACAACAAATATGCAGCTACTGGTTGACTTATCAAATATTTTGTTTCTCATTCTCTATTAATATATTAATATATTCAATATGTCAACTTTAGCATGTTCTTTCTTCATATATTATGCAAAAACGTAGCCATGTTTCTTTCTCCCAGTATATTATTCTGTTGCATAACATAGATAATGTTTTGGAAAGCAGATTAAGTTAGGAGAATACATAAAAACCCTAAATGCTTTAAAAGGAGACTTTATGGCAGAGCAATTTCAGTGGTGTTTACATATCAATAAAGTTTCTAGAGGGTTCATGGTCTGGATCAGGTTGGGATATAGCATCTAAAATAAATGACATGTTGCTCAACCCTGCACCGACATGATAAATAAAAAAAAAGTGTGTAACTCTTGCTGGGAATCTTTGGATTTTGGAGACAACACATACCTCATGTGTATGTGCTGCTCTGCTCTGTATATAGAACAACCCAACCAAAGTCTTACAATTGTTTTAAGTTAATAGACTATTTAAAGCAGTTTTAGATTTCAGAAAAATTCAGCAGAAATTACAGAAATTTCCCTTATGCTTCCTCTCCCTGCCCCCAGTTTCCTTTATCATTTACATCTTACATAAATGTGATATGATTGTTGCAGTTGATTAAGCAATACTGATACATTATCATTAACTAAAGTCTATAGTTTATATTAGAGTTCATGCTTTGTATTATAATATTCTATCAGTTTTGACAAATGCATAACATTGTGTATCCATCATTGCAGTGTCATGAGAAATAGTTTCATTGCCCTAAAAATGTCTTGTGCTCCAGGTATTTATCCTTCTCTCCCTCCCCAAAACCGTGGCAACCACTGATCCTTGTTTTGTAACTGTATTAAAATATACATAACATAAAATTTAACGTCTTCACTATTTTAAATATATAATTTAGTACTGTTAAGTGCATTCACATTGTTGTGCAACCAATCTCCAGGATTCCGTTTCATCTTCAAAACTGAAACTCTATACCCATTAGGCAACAACCTCCCATCCTTCCCTTCCCCCAGCCTCTGGGAAACACAATTTTACTTTCTATCGATGAATTTGACTACTCTAGGTACTTCATTTACTTGGAATGATCAGTCATTTGTCTTTTTGTGACTGGTTTATTTCAACGAGCAAAATGTCCTCAAGGTTTATCCATGCTGTAGCCTGTGTCAGAATTCCCCTCATCTCTAAGGCTGAATAATAATATCTCTTTGTATGGAGACACCATATATTGCTTCTTCATTTACTTGTAGATAGACACTTGTGTTACTTCCACCTTTTGGCTATTATAAATAATGCACTACGGACATATGTGTACAAATATTTCTTTGAGATCCTATTTTTATACCTTTTAAGTACGTAGTCAAAAGTAGAATTGCTGGATAATGTATAAATTATATTTATAATTTTGGGGGGATCACTATACTGTTTTCCATAGAATTATCCACATGTCTGACAATTTTGAGCAGTACCATGTGGGTCAATTACTTAACACGAGCTACCCCGATACATGGTTCTCAGGATCCAGTAGATTTGATGGTGCCGTAAGTGATGTGTCAGCTAGGGATGCTGCATAGGTTCTGCAGTGAAATTAAAATAGTAATCACAGCCTAAACACCAATGATTTGGGAGGAAAAACTATGCTGTTCTGTACAGACAGTCGTCATCCTTTGGGAAGGAACTCCTGGCATGTTGCCAGGCTCAGGTAGCGATGAAATGCCTGACTGTGAGGCCCCAAGGGACTGTGCTGACTTAGCTGCCCGGCATGAACTAGGTGTTATCTGATATTAAAAACATAATAAAGTCGGGTATACACAATAGCATTTCATCCATATGTGATAATGATTTTTTGAGAGCAGGTCTTAGAAGATTCAATTTTTAAAAAAGGAAACAGATAATGTGCCTCTTCATTAGAATAGCGGGATCCTCAAGTCATAGATTTTCATCAAATGATCAATGCATAGCCTTGTTTCATGTGTGTTTCTGTTTAAAGATGCCATACTTAGTATATATTGTTGATTCACTAAAATTGAACTCACGGCCAACAGCACCGTAATTCATGCTTGAATGAAGCTTATCTATAAAAAAAATGTTTTCCCCTATATGACACATAGCAGCTGCCTTGTGTTTACGAACACTAGACAGCTCTTCAGCACTCAGGGACCATTTTAAAGAGGAAAATCATCAACCAAAATCACAAAAATTCAAACATGTCACTACACAGACCTCAGAAAAGGACATATGTTTTTAGCTCGAAAGCATAAAAAAAAAAAAAAATTGCCTCCTTCAACCTCAGCTGGAAATGTACCTGTTGGACGACCTGATCATTTTGCCAATAACCAGGAAACCACGGGAGTATTGATTTTGGTGTTACAAATGCATTTTATTTAGCAAGCACAGAAATTAGTGAATACGGAACCCATCAATGATGAGGATGGACTGTATGCAAATATATATCCTCATGTTTAGAAAATACAATCTGCTATACGTATTATGCTCCGGGGTAATGCAAAAAACCGTGGCAAAAGAAGTTTTTTCAGTGGCAGAACTTCTGATAGTTCACCAGATTTTCTACTTTATTTGTTATGAAAGTTCCTCTGGGTGATCATAACTTGTAAAGAACAAGATTAGAACATTGATTGTAAGGTGCTGTGATGCAGAGCCGCATTTATGCACCTCTCAGAAAAGATACGGTAGACATAATAGTCATGACCCTGTGAAAACCCAGCTTAACTGCAGTTTAACAGCTCAACTGCAGAGATCTTAATAAGCAGGTGGAAAAAATGACCCGTTCTATATAAATGCCAGTCAGCCTCTTTCCTCAGGTAGACTGGTGCTTGCTGTATGGTCCTGTGTATTAAGCAAGTATAGAAACAGAAGAACGCTATATATGGATTCAACAATTTGGCTACTAATGAGTAGCTGAGCCACCCATAGCAAAGGCTAAAGCTGAACCCTGACAATGCGCCATGAATGTATTAACCAGCCACCTGGAGGCAGGCTGATTACATTGGTCCCCCTCTATTAATATTAAGGACAGTGATTTGTCTTACAGCAATGACAGATATTTGCCTTTGCTGCCCCCAAATCTTCTGCCATCATCACTACCCAAGGGATGCTTTATTCTCATTTCTGTTCTTCCACCTGACATTGCTTCCTACTAAAGAAATAACTTTACAGCAAGCAAAACATGACAGTGCATTTATGCTTATGGATTCACTGATCTTATCACATATACCATCACCCAGAAGCAGCTGGCCTGCTAGGATAATGAAATGCCCTACTGAAGTTTACTAGTCATCACCACCTGAGAGAAACGCCACCAGTGAAGTTGGGAAGCCGTCTTACGGGATGGTAGAACAGGCTACACATAACAGACCAGCATATGTTGTCATTTCCCTCTTAATCAAAACACATGGATCCAGATGCGAGGGATAGATGTATGAGTGTCTTTCACTGTTGCAAATAATAACTGTCTTATACAAATTTTGTTCTCCTTTCCTCCACAACCTTGAGTTTGATGAGATGGAAGTCCCTTGGATGGGAGCTGAGAACTTCCCCTGGCCACTTGCATTCTTGTGTTACTGAGAAAAATAGGTGATTATATTGACTAGGGTGAGTTGATCCTGCTTGACAAGGGAAAATTACTTATTGTGTAGGATCCAGGGGGCATTGGGTTTTTCTTAATACTCTTATGTTCAGTAACGTATATCAATGGAAGACTGTGACCACTCAATAAAGACAGGACAAATAAGGATTCTAATCCTGTGACAAAATGTTTATAAAATGGGACTAATAAGAGTACAGTTATCTCATGAAAAAATGATAATTAAATAATTTAATAGATGTAAGACATTTATAACAGTGCTGGAATACATCATACACTATATTTTTGGTATGTTTAATATTATTTTGTCTCATATAAATTTGATAGCTGAAAGGTACCAAATCAAATAAAATCTAGCTAGGTCAAAATTTAAAAAAAGAAAAAAAGAAGAAGAGATTACACTTTACACCGATTTTCTCCACCAAAGTCTCTATGTACTTCATTTCCTCACAATGTTCATAACTCTCCTAAATAAAGTCTAGCCCATCTTTGATAGCTTTGCCCTTTTCCTTCTTTTTGCTGTTCCATAGAGTCAAAATAGGCATTATCCTTATAAACCATGGCATGTCCGTTCTGTTGATACACTCCATGCTTCTCTCCCTGCGACCCCCAACCCAAACACACACAGTTCTCCGGCTCTGCACTTAAATAGGCTGCTGGGAACACGGGCTCCAGCTCCCTGCTCTCTGGTGCATTCACAGTCATCGCTTAGCTGTGCTGCAACTGTTTGTCACCCAAATCATCTGTTCCCATGTTTCATTCTCAACAGACAGCATGCTCCCTGAGGGCAGACATCCTGTCTGTGTGTGTATGTGTGCATATTCACTCTCTCACACACACAGTCTGGCAGATTTTTACTGATAGATTTTCAAAACCATTTTTGAATCAATAAATGAAGGAAAATGTTTCTCCAAGTTTCTAGATTATAATAACCTACTTGCCCTCTCACTTAGCTGATGTATTGATTATTTCTATCTGTTATCAGTACAATACCTCCCTGACTAATGGTCTCTTGCTATATCTGTGGCCTCTCTCAAATTTTCCTCCTCTTACCACTCGCTAATTTCCATACCCATTCCTTTGGTAAGTTCCATAAACAGAAATTTTCCTTGGTTAGTAATTTTAGTGTGTTAGTTAAGGCAATTCTATTATTCTTTTAATTAGGAAATAATTGTTTTTTTAATTCTTTGCTCTTTGTAAACATTTTATAAAATGATGTTAGAGTGGATTCAATGATGGCCATGTACAGAAGAATTCTTGCATATATTTATAAAAAATAAAATAAGGGGACAAACAGAAAACAAGAATAAATCAAACAATATGTACAGCAAGATACACATTTTTTTTTTTTTTGATGTTTCCAATGGTCATAGCCCAAAGTGAATTGAATTGAATCTGGGGTACCAGGCTCTTTGCTTGATTTGGAGCTGTAGTTCCCTCAAAATGTGCTTTACCTGAAAAGGATGAATTTAGCCATAATTTGAGGCTTAACTGAGATTTTGAGAGATAGCAACATTGTTCTCTAATTTTAATTAAAGTCTTAAAAAATCTAATATATCCTCCAAGCTTCTATTGTCTTTTTGGATTTCTTTATTTAATATCCTTCTCTCAGCCATTCTGGGCAATCTTTCCTTTGGACAAATATCCGTTCTCCTTTTACCTCCTTTGCACAAACAGATGGAGACCAGTTATTTAATGTTTTGCTTTTTCCTTTATTCTCCAACTTTAAATCCCATCTCCATTCTTAAGAGAACCTACCCTTTTTGTTTCAATGTTGTTTATCATGAACAAGAGAAATTATTGCCTTTGCTCAGAGAAGCATATTGCACATAGGCTATTATAATTCACAAAACACTCAATTGTTTTGTTCAATGGCTTCTTTTTTCATGTGTTTCTTTGACTTTATAATTTGGTAGCCAAAATATCTAATTATCAATGTGGTTTATTCCTTTAAAATGCTTCTGATGTATCTTCTTTTCTTGTTTACATCATGATCTAATCACCTTGTGTCTCCCATTGTCTTTTTTTTTTTTTTGACAATTAGGCCTCTATTTATGAAACAAGTATATCATTTATATGACAATGGTTGGAAGGAAAAATGCCTGTCCTAAATAAATCACTAGTTTTCATGATTCACCATTCTCACTCTCTGTTTCCCTGGCAAAAAGCCAATAACATCATACTAAGACAGTGAATATTTTCTGTGAATCATAAATTCTGGTTGTTTTTTTGTTGTTCATTTCCTATGAAAGATTACTTAGAAGGAATGTTTCATCAATATTTAGAATCCTATATAGGGATTAAAAATAGTTTATTGAAACTTGTTTAGGGTTTAAAGATTCCATAAATTTTAATCTTACAAGTAGGCAAGCCGTTTTTGTCCAGTTTATCTTCATGTTAAGTCTAGGAAAGATAGCAGTTATTATTTTATTATTAACAAAATTCCCAGATTTGTATGTATTTAGCCCCAAATTTACTCCAAATCGACAAACCCAACACTATGCTAGATAATTATATATGGCAGACATCATAAAATCAGTAAATCCCAAACTAAATGTTTTATGTCTTTTTTGACCAACCTTATTTCACACTGAATCACAGTTAAGTGTTTAATAAATGTAAGAACCCTCAAATATTCAACTTGCTAATTCCTTAGTTAACTTCAAAATCTAACCAGGAAACAAGGCAAGAAACTAGGTTTATCCTTGACTGTTTCTTTTCTTGACATTTACATATGAGCTCTGTTGGTTATTTTGTTTCTGCATCTCCCTAAATAGCACTTTAATTTTTTTCTGTTGTTCTATTAGTTCTTATGTAAAGACCACTGAAATTGACACCAAGGACTCCATTTTCACCTATTTAATACATTTTTTCTTAATGTGATGATTCTAAAAATTTTGTCTTGTCAATTGAGTTATCTATTCTAAATCTCTGAGGATTTTCATTACTATAAGAATAAATTCCTAAAGTAAACTCCAAGGTATTACTCTGCATAATTTGCACCTGATGTTGCAGTCTCTTGCATTGATCCATCCAAATTGAAGTTTATCCCATCTTTGCTTTGTTCATGATGATCCAACCACTCTAACGATTCCATTCCACATCATCTCTGCATAGCATCATGCTCACTCACCTTTTATTGTAGTATTATGCTCACTCACTAAACTCACAAGGAGAAGTGTACCTGATTTGCCAATAAGTGAGCCTATGAATCATGTCAAAACTAATGGATCCAAGAAGGTTACAGCATATATTAAGACACTGAAATTTTTGGCAATATTTCTGAAGTGATTAGAGGGATCATATTATCAATATTTAAAATAAAATTACTATTTTAGAGTAAAAGGTTTTTTAGTAAGTATATTGCTTTCATGAACAATTATACATATACTATTTTATAGTTAGCTCCACAGTGCTGATTTGATGTCTCAACAGACCTTTTTACTGCTTTGACAGTGCTCCATTATATTACATAAATAAAAATCATTTTTGGTTCTAGTTAGATATAACACTAAACCTCTTACCACTAATAGTAAGTCATCATCTTCTCTACACAGCACTTAAAAATAGCTAAAAAATATCTAACCTTCACAAGTCATCTAAGGTTTTTTTTCTTTCTTTCTATTTCAAAACATTAAGGTGGTACAAATTGATTACCTGGATCACTATTGTAATGCTTGAGTCATGGCTCTAAGTGCCCATCACCTAAATAGTGTTCACTATTTATAGTACAGTTTTCTGAATTTATTTATCAATTCCTGGAGTCTATTGGTGGACTGTTTGGGATTTTCTAGATAAAAGATTGTATCAACAGTGAAAATCAATACTTTGACCCCCTCTTTCCCAAACTGAATGTTCTTTATTTCTGTCTCTTGCCTGATTGCTCTGGATAGGGCTTCCAGCACCATGTTGAATAGACATGGTTACAGTGGGCAACCTTGTCTTGTTTCAGTTCTTAGGGGAAATGCTCTCATTTTCCCCATTCAGTATTATATTGGCCCTGAATTTGTCATATATGGCTTTTATAATTTTGAGCTATATTCCTTCTATGCATAGTTTGTTGAGAGTGCCATCATGAAAGGATACTGGATTTGTTGAATGCTTTTTCTGCATCTATTGAGATGATCACGTGGCCTTTGTTTTTACATTTATTGATTTATATATGTTAAACCATCCTTTGGTTGGATCCCTGAGATGAAGCCAACTTGGTTATGGTGGATTATATTTCTGATGTGCTGCTGAATTCATTTTGCTAGTATTTTATTAAGGATGTTTGCATCTATATTCATAGGGGCTGTTGGTCTGCAGTTTTCCTTTATGTTGTATCCTTTCCTGGCTTTGGTACCAATGTGATGCTGGTTTTGTGGAATGAGCTGGGAGAATTCTTTCCTTCTTGATGTTATGAAATAATTTTGGTAGTGTGGGTACCAGCTCTTCTTTGTAGGTCTGATAAAATTGGGCTATGAATTCATTTGGTCTGGGACATTTTTGCTGTTGTTGTTGTTGGAATGTTTTTTATTACTGTTTTGATCTCACTGCTTGTGATTTGTCTTTCAGGATTTCTATTCCTTCCTGATGGGGTCTTGGGGGGTTGTGTGCTTCCAGGAATTTGTCCATTTCCTCTACAATTTCTCTTTTGTACATAGAGATTTTCATAGCATTTACAGATGATATTTTATATTTTCGTGGTATTAGTAGTAATATCTCCTTTTTCATTTCTGATTGAGCTTATTTGGGTCCTTTCTCTTCTTTTCATGGTTAATCTAGCAAGAGATCTATCAGTTTTGTTATCTTTAAAAAGAACTGACTTTTTGTTTTGTTGATCCCTTGTATTGGTTTTTTTGTTTGTTTGTTTTTCATTTTTTTAGTCCTGCTCTGACCTTAGTTATTTTTTTCTTCTGCTGCTTTTGTAGTTCCTTCCTTTTGTAGTTCCTTCAGATGTGTCATTAGATTGTTAATTTTTGTTCTTTCTGTCTTCTTGATGTAGGCATTTAAGGCTGTGAATTTCCCCTTAGGACTGCTTTTTCTGAATCCCATAGATTTTGATAGCTGTGTTCCCTTTGTCATTCAGTTTTAGAAATCTTTTCATTTCCATCTTAATTTTATTATTGACCCAATAATTATTCAACAGCAGGTTGTTTAATATTCATGACTTCTTGTAGAACATAGAAGAACATGTCCTTCTATGTTCTGGATATATGCCTTGGCTATAAATATCCTTACTGTGGTGGTTTTCTCAGTTGCTAGTTGTTTGTAAGCTGCAGCAGTGATGAGCTAAGTGCATAGGAAGATTCCCTGTCTATTGTTGGTGACTGAGGTTGGGGGTCTTTGAAGTCCTTTCTCTTTTCCCAGCCCTGTGGTGTTCTTAACAGTGTGAATTGTATTGGCACAACCAGTTTAATCTCTGAGATAGTAGTTGGTGCTTGTGTGTAAGAATCAACCACACCCTATGTGATGAAATCAGTAAATGTAACGGACTATCAAATTGATCGCCCTGTCAGTAGGTGCTGCTGGCTGGAAAAAACCAGCTGCAGTATTGTTTTCAGGATCTGTGACCAGCTCTAGACCCTCAGGAAAAGCATCTGAATGTTCCAAGTGGTGGGTAGGGCCCTGGAACTTCCAGGTGAGCCCTTATTCTCCATCTCAGCAAATTCATATGGGGAAGTGGGGCTGGGAGGGGCTGGGCCTCCCCTCAGGCTCCACAAAAGCCAGTAAGGTAGCTGTCTAGGCAGGCATCAAAGCTCTGCTCCCAGATTGCTGGGAATAACCACCGGGAGGGGGGCGGAACTGCCCCACCAAGCCAGACAATCTGCTTGTGGGGGTGGGGAATTATGGATTGACATATTAGAAATTTATAAGGGGAAAATATTCAACACTCAGCTTATAACTAGTAAACGGGACACCATATTTTCAAGTGCATCCTATCTGTGGCAGCAATTATGTGGCCTTATAAAAGACAAAATTAGGAAGTGTACAAATTTCTATATAATATTTAAAATTATATTTATAAAGTTTCCTTGAGAGCAGATATACATACTCGACAAAAATAAAGAGCAGCCCCAGGTATGGGACTCATTTTAATTGTTTGCATGAATCACAGACATTTCATAAAATCATAACACTCTTGTTATGATAAAAATATAAAACTCTTTTAATGTCTGTTCCACTTAATTTGCATAGTTAATTGACAGCTCACTAGAAATGATGAAAGTATAATTATGAAAACAAATCTAGAAGAAAGGACAAAGTCTCTACTGATGAATTATTACTAATTGTATATTTTGTTTCATATTGTGGACTTCTTATGGACATTAATTAGGTTATTTTTTTTCTAAGATCCACACTCTAAGAAATCAGAAAATGAGAGGGAAATGCATATAAGGGAAATGTTAAGCAGCGTATTCGTGGCCAGACAAAAAGTCAAAGATTCCAGTTCAATTCGTCATCATGTAATCATGTCTAGAATACGATAATACTGTAAAATTTAGCTGAAAAGCCAGAATTCCAGTTCATAAAAAAGTTGCATTACATTTTACTGTAAAGATTAAATATGTCTCTTAACTTTATACACTAACTTTTCTTTGAACTTTCTAAGATATCATTGTTAACATAAAAACTATGCCATATATTGAATTCATTTATTAATGTATTCATTCATTTAATGTATATCTATTAAGTTTCTATGACTCAAAATCCAGAACCAAGTAAAAATAAAAATATAAGATTTCCAAATTCAGGACTGCCCCATTAATATGTAAAGAACTTCTAAAATGACAGAGACTATCACCCACCAGATAGAAAAATGGGCAACATATGAACAAATAGTTCACAGAAGAATAAATACATTTGCCATTGAGAAAAAGGGGTGTTGTGGTTTCCTTTCTTGCTAATATGAAGAAAAATACAAATTAAAATTGCATTGAGAAAGAAGTGTCACATCTGATAGTGAGTGGTGAAATTGCTCCTAGTGGATTTGTTGTCCTATAAATAACTATGGATACTCTTAAAACTAATTAAAGGCATTGAGGAATGACTAAAACCAGGCAGAAACTGAAGGAGCCCCTAATCTTAGACAGAGGTGTGTCTATTTTGATAAGTTATAGACTGAAGGTTGTTCCTCATGGAGGCAGGAGGGATACCTGGAACTTGAAGAAAAACTTTTAAGTTTTTCTGGTTTTAAACACTAGAGGTCAGAGTTCTAGGCAACCACAACATGTGGGACATGTGGAAAAATATTGCAGAAATGAGAAAGCCAGAGAGGAATTGCTCTGGATCCTGCATACAATATCCACCCAAAGCCCTCACTGAGGGCTTGAACTACACACGTATGGAGAATATTTTAAGCATTCCAGCTAAGGTTAAAATACATATTCAAGCCACTTCCCTTTGTAGTAGTGGAGATATTAGTTTGAGTTCAGCCAAATGAATTTCATGCTTGAGAAGGAAAAAGAAAACAAAACACAAACAAAATTAATAATATTGAGAGGAACAAAACAAAATCTCTAAAATATATTGTTCTAAAACCTATGATACATTTTTGTATTATCCAAATAAATAGATATATGATTAAAAGAAGAGAACATGACCCATACATAAAAAAGTACAAGATCAAAGATCAACCCTGATATGGCAGGTGATGAAATTTGCACACATAATCTTAAAGCAGCTGTTGCAATCGTGTCAAGAATAATAAAAATACTAATGATGAAGACAACAGCAAGAAATCTTAGTAGAAAGATGGAAACTACAAAGCACCAAATAGAATTTTTGGAAATGAAAAATATAATGTTTGAAATGAAAAAAAAAATACATTCTTTTCATGGAGTTACTATTAGATTGAAATTTGAAGGAGAATGAATCAGGGAACTTGAAGACAGACTGGTACAAATTATGCAATTTGAAGAACTGTGGGCAAATACGTGTGTATGTGTATGTACATATGCATGTGCATGTTCATAAATATATCTGTGTGTGTGTCTGTGTCAGAGTCTTAGTGATGCGTGAAATAATATCAAAAATATAGCACACTTGTAATTAAAGTTCCAGAAGTGAAAGAGATAAGAATTGGTCAGAATTTTCTTTTTGAAGAGCTAATGCTTCCAAACATCCTCAAATTACTAGAAGTTATAAGTTTACAGATTCAAGAAGTTTAATGAACCTTAAAGAAAGTATATTGGAAGCTAAGAATAAGATGTTTATCTTGTTGGAAATCAAAGTCAAAATTTGACAGGATTCAGAGAAGAGTGAAGTATTTAATATAAGAAAATGGTGATAAAAATTGCTACAAACTTCTCATCAGAAAGAACAGAGGCCAGAAGAGAATGGAGTCACAAGTTTAGGATGACAAAAAAAAAATTCTTCTCAATAAAAAAAGTTTTCTTCATATTCTTTAATAATAAAGGCAAAAGAAAGACATTTATGTGAGAATTGTGGCTCAATAGGTTATAATGTTTCAGTTAAGCAAGATAAAGAAGTTTCATTTATGCAAAACAAATCTAGAGATTTGCTGTACAACACAATACCTATAATCAATAATACAGTATTGTGCACTTTAAAATACCTTAAGAAGATAAATTATCATGGCATGTGTCCTTACCACAAACACATCTAGAAACACACATACATATACAGAACACAAGGACATTTTGGGTGTTGATGAATATGTTTATTACCTGGATTGTGGTGATGGTTATCACAGTTGTATGCACATACAAAACTCACAAAAATGCAAATATTTGCTTTTTTTATATTTCGATTATACCTCAATACAGCTTAAAAAGAGAATTCCAAAATTTAAAAATTAATTTATTATTCAACAATCATATCATACAAAAAATCCAGGCCTATGGTGTGTCAGTAGTGAATAGTTTCAAATATAACAATTAAAAATAAAATAACATTTTTCAAATTCTTAGAAATTAATAAAAGAGAACACCTGGCATCTTGTTTTATGAGGCAAGTGTAAGCCTTATACCAAAACTTAACAATGAAATTCATATGCACACATACACACAAATACGTTATAGACAAATATTCTTCATGAATATATATAAGAATTTTTTTTTTTTTTTTGAGAGTCTCACTCTGTTGCTCGGGCTACAGTGCCGTGGTGTCAGCCTAGCTCACAGCAACCTCAAACTCCCCAGCTCAAGCAATCCTTCTGCCTCAGCCTCCCGAGCAGCTGGGACTACAGGCATGTGCCACCATGCCCAGCTAATTTTTATATATATTTTTAGTTGTCCAATTAATTTCTTTCTATTTTTAGTAGAGACAGGGTCTTGCTCTTGCTCAGGCTGGTTTCAAACTCCTGACCTTGAGCGATCCACCGGCCTCAGCCTCCCAGAGTGCTAGGATTACAGGTGTGAGCTACCGTGCCCGGCCTATGAGAAAATTTTTAACAAGATATTAATTAGCAAATTAAATTTTGCAATGTATACTCACTGTTAAAGATTTTTTAAAATATTCTCCTTACTCAAATAATTGGCAATTAAAAAGAAAACATTACACGTCTATCCAGCTTTCTTTATAGCAACTGTGTATCAGTGAAACAACCCAGGTTGATGAGGGTTAGTTCTTTATGGAATAATTATAGATAATACAAATAAAAAGAAATACAGACTTCAAAAAATCACCTTATTTCCACGTTGTCTGACAGGCAACAAATATCTACAGATGAATCTATTAGATGAAATATTCATTAAACACACCCCCACACACACACACACTGGTTAGTATGCCCAACTTCTGTGATCCATTCTTATTGTTAGCACCATCTTGAATAATCTTAACACTAAATAAATCCACTATTTGAATAAACTTTGCCTTTATCATAATTAAGCTTTGGAGCAGTTCTTGGAAAAATTGCAAAGGAGCAAAGACTTATGCCATAATACATATGAGCTCTTCTGTGTTGAGACTCTTTCATTTGTAAGTCACAGAAAGCCAACCAAGACTAGTTTCAGAAACAAGAAGAAAATTTATTGCTTTGTGCAACGGAAGCATCCCAGACAACAACAATGATTTGATTAGCTGCTTAAACACTATTTTCAGAAACCTGTCTCTGATCATCTCGCAGGTCTTCTCTCTTAGGCTTTATTTCTGGGTTCTCGTGATCCTTGTTGTTCATGACTTCAAATGAAAGGATTTCTGTCTCTTTATCTCGATTCATGAATATAAATAAAAACAACAATAAAACAAAACACACTGGATAATAGAATCATGTGATTGCTTTAAAAAGTAGTATAAGGGATCTAGCCCAAAGAAAAGAGGCTCTGTAACAAAATAAGAAAAGAGAAATTCAGACAGGGGAAAAAAACAACAAAAGTTTACTGTTCTTTACCTTTAGGCTTCCCAGATTGAACAAGAAATTTAATCTGGTAATAGTTATTAAATTTAAACCCGTGGGTATTGAACTTTCAGCAACTAACTTAGCCTCTCTTCATATTTGCACAATTTTTAGATCAATTCTAATGATACTGACCTCACATCATGTCCAAAATATTGGTCATGTTCTCAACATGGAGCTAGATTTTAGGCTCAACATACTGTATTATTCTTGCAGAAGAAGATATAGAAACATAGGGATTATCATTCTTGAAGAATTAAAATTTCAAAGACTTAAGCTTGAAAGAGGGGTTGTGTTCATTAATATAAATAGTTCCTGGCTTATTAATATTAATTTTGAAAAAAGAGGTTTGTTGTTTGAAAACGGAAAAGGGTAACACATCTTAACTCAGATGTTTTGTGTCTGCTTCCTTTTAAGCCCCCTTTCAGATGTATCCATCTGGACCAAAACATGTCTGTTTACTTTAGGACCTTAAACAAGAATATCAGAATAGAAGATACCAGTAGAATTAATGTGCAATTAAATTGTGGAAGTTTTCAGCCAAGTCATTATAATTAGCATTATTAGGAATGTGACCTGGTTCACAAAATACAAGTGACAATTCACCATGTATAGATTTATAGCACAGAATAAACAAGCAAAAGCAATATTCCCAATTACTAAATATTGGGAAATTATCTTCCCTATAATTGACCTGTGTTGTTGCAGGAACTCATTACTACCGCTAGGGCTGAAGCATCCAGGGGAGCAAATATCATTAGCAGAGCCCAGGGAGCGCTGGAACCATGGAGGGATAACTGACTGCCCTGTTGCCTATCTGAGTAATATTTGCAAAAGGACACAGTCATTGCCAGAGAATATGTACCAAATCAGGATGTAGCATAGAAGAAAAACACCACCTCTGATCCCTTGATGAAGCCTTCCCATGACTGAAGTCAACAAGAAACCAAAGGAAAAACAACCCAAAATGAAACAAACTTGGAGTTAATAGAATACATGTTTCTTCTTATAATTATATTCAGTCAAGTCACCCTATGATCACTGGTCTTTAGTGTGCATAATCTCAGAAAAATATAGATCTTTTTCTCTTTTTCCTCCATCTCTATCACCCTTTCTATAAATCCCCTGGAAGCATATAAACAAAAAAATCCTTTTTCCAGTAAATTACTTACTTACACTAGGTTTAGAGTGCAGGGCGAAAGCTATTACTTTCTTTACTGTTCTATCCCGAGTATATAAAGGCACATATGGTAGGATTAATAAATATTTGTATAAAGGGAAAGAATAGATCAGAATTTTTACATATAAAACTTAAAGCCATTATTAGAATTACACAGTTAAAAATTATTTTAAAAGAATTATTGCCAAGCTAGTTAAAATGCATTGGGTATCTTTTATTTTAATTTTGAAAATAAATTCAAGTAATCATTTGCAAACTATATATAACAACATATAAGCAAACTTGTAAGTTAAGAAATCTGATTCTTTTGTCTGTATTTTAAATAAAGAATGAAAAATATACTTCTAGACAATAACTAATAAAATTTAAAAAGCTACTTCAGATCAAATTAATTCCAAATAGAAGAAAGAAATGAATAGAGAGTTTAAAAGTCACAACTGAATGTTTATAAATGTGCATAGATATTTTAAAATCAACTGACACAATGTCAAATTTTAAGAAAGACCAAAAAAAAAAAAAAAAAAGCCAAACAATGCACAAATCTAGAACTAAATTATATAAAGTCATTTTTCTTTTTTGCTTCTTATACTTTGATTATTGTGTCTAAACATTTTAAAAATATGTTGGAAATTTGCAGAAACATGGAATCTATTTGACAAGTAAAAATAACACTAAAGGCTATAATAAATCATACTCAATTCTCCGTGCACTATTTTAACTTAAAAAAGATCTATATCTCATCTAGGTGAAGTTTGATGTGAATATGTTTGGTTGGGCATATCTCTTCTACAGTTTTCTTCCAGGTGGTAAAGTTGGTGATCAAGGGCCTTTCCATCAGGTGGCTTTGCTATCTCAGAGTCTTTTGTATCCATCTGTGTGGACATGGATGAGGAGGGAGATTGTGGATAATCTTGTAAAACAATTCAGGAAATAGACCCTGAAGTGGCAAATATCTTCCGTTATATTTAATGTCCAGAATGGGCTCCACTCAAATACAGGAGGGCTAAAAGCTATGATTTTGTTTTGTGTAACTAGGTGGAGAAAATTATTTAATAATTACAATGACTTATCCTTAAAAGTAATTCAATCCAATAATTTTCCAATAATTCTACTAATGTCTTCTATTGCATGTTCTACAACTATACAGCCATTTTCTATTTACATATCTTTTTATAGACATTTCTTTCAAAAACCTCTCATCCCATATAGAAACATATATTAAAAAAAACTGTTCTGTGTGTGAAATCAATATAAGTTTTATTCTAATTGTGCTCAGAAACTAGCTACCATGCTCCCTCTACCATTTTGTGAATACTTATAAAAGGAGACAAATGTTATACAAATAATATTTGCCGGAACACTTTGTTTTAGTTCTGCTCAGATATTTCACTTTGACTAAATTTATCATCTCGTTGCTCTCTAATGATAACTCATTCTATTTTCTATACTGTTCAGGGGTTGATTTTAGCCTGAACCCTAAATCACTTTCCCTAAGAATTTGAGTAAAATTTGTTTAGATTACTTGTAGTTGTTTTTTGTTAAAGATTTGAAAGTACCATTTTTTTGAATAAGGATTCTTTTCCTCAGCATGTGTTTTTGCTTGCTTTGTTAAAGATTAGATGTCTACATGAGGTTGGATTTATATCTGAGTTCTCGATTCTGTTCCATTAGTCTATGTCTCTGGTTTTTGGTCAGTACCATGCTGTTTTAGCTGCCATAGCCTTGTAGTAAATCATGAAGTCTGGTACATTGATGCCTCCACATTTGTTCATTTTGCTTAAGATTGCTTTTGCTATGCAGAATCTTCTCTGGTTTCATATGAAGAGTAGAATTATTTTTTCCAGATCTGTGAAAATTGATGTTGGTATTTTAATAGGGATTGCATTGAATCTGTAGATCAGTTTGGGTAGTATAGACATTTTAACAATGTTGATTTTGGCAACCCATGAAAATGGAGTGTTTGTCCACCTGTTTATGCCCTCTGCTATTTTCTTCCTCAGTGTTTCATAATTCTCCCTGTAGAGGTATTTCACCTCCTTAGTTAAATATATTCCTATGTATTTTTTTTCTTTGCTGCTATTATGAAGGATATTGAGTCTTTGATTTAGTTCTCAGTTTGACTGCTGTTGGCATATAGGAATGCTACTGATTTGTGTATACATATATATATATTTTTTACTTGAGACTCTGCTGAATTTGTTTATTAATTCCCATAGTCTCATGGCAGAATTTTTGGGGTTTCTAAATATAAGATCATATCATCAGCAAAGAGCAATAGTTTGACCTCTTCTACCCCATTTGGATGCTCTTGATTTCCTTCTCTTGTCTTATTGCTCTGGCTAGGATTTTCAGCACTATGTTAAATAGAAGTGGTGGTAGAGGGCAACCTTGTCTGGTTCCAGTACCAAGCAGGAATGCTTTCAATATTTCTGTGTTCAATATGATGTTGGCTGTGGGGTTGTCATACATGGCTTCTATCATTTTCAGGCAAGTCTTGTCTATACCTATTTTGTTAAGCATCATTATCATAAAAGGGTGCTGAATTTTGTTGAATGCTTTTTCTGCATCTATTGAGAGGATCATTTTTTTTTTTACTTCTATTTATGTGGTGAATTACATTTAGATTTGCATACATTGAACCATCCCTGCATCTCTGGGATCCACACCTCATAACTCTCACAAAATCAACTCATGGTGGATAACCAACTTACACCTAAGGCATGAAACTTTAAGAATTCTAGAAGAAAATATTTGAAAAACTCTTATAAATATGGCCTAGGAAAGAATTTATGAAGACGACTCCAAAGGCAATCACAGCAAGAACAAAAGTAAGTAAATGGGACCTGATCAAATTAAAAAGTCTCTGCACAGCCAAGGAAACTATCATTAGAGTGAATAGATACTCTATAATGCGAGAAACTATTTTAATGCTATACATCTGATAAAGGGCTGATAACTAGAATCTATATAGAACTCAGAAAAATCAGCAAGAAAAAAATCAAACAACCCCATTTAAAAGTGGGCAAAACACATGAACAGAAACTTTTCAAAAGAAAACAGACTAATGGCCAATAAACATATGAAAAAAATGCTCAAAAATCTCTAATCCTCAGGGAAATTCAAATCAAAACAACAATGAGAGATCACTTAACTCCAGTGTGAATAGCTTTTATCAAACTATCCCAAAACGATATATATTGGTGTGGATGCAGAGAGATAGGAGCACTCATACACTGCTGGTGGGACTGCGAACTAGTACAAACTCTATGGAAAGTAATATGGAGATGCCTCAAAAAAACTAAAAGTAGAACTGCCATTTGATTCAGAAATCCCAACATCTACCCAAAGAAACAAAAGACATTCTATAAAAAGACATCTGCACTAGAATGTTTATAGCAGCACAATTCACAATTGCAAAGAGGTAGAAACAAACAAGTGTCCATCGATATGTGAGTGGATTAATAAAATATGCTATATGTATACCATGGAGTTCTGCTCAACTACAAAAAACAATGCTGATCTAGCACCTCTTGTATTATCCTGGATAAAGCTGGAGGCCATTCTACTAAGTGAAGTATCACAAGAATGAAAAAACAAGCACCACATGTACTCATCATCAAATTGTTATTAACTGATCAATATTTATGTACACATTTACTGGTAACATCCATTGGGCATCAGACAAATGGCAGGGAGAGGAGGGGATCTTTATATTCACACTTAGTGAGTACGGTGTGCAATGTGTGGAGGATGGTTGAAATTCTGACTTGGGGTGGGTAAAGTCAATATATGTAACCTAAATATTTGTAGGCCTGTAATATGTTGAAATAAAAAAAATAAAAATAAAACAAAAAAATTAAAAGTAACATGATTGCTTAGTGTGTATGCATCTCCAAAACTGCTGAATATCAACTTTTTTTAAAATTTAAACAATTGAAAAACTGTTAAAGCATGGCATTAAATCAAGAGAAAAATTTCCATTATATCTAAATCATCGAAGTTATTGGCAAGTTAGGTTTGCATAGCTATTTGTTACCATCTAAGTTGGTTTTCAGTACTATTTACCACCTTGTATATAATCCCATATTACTGTTGGAATGAACTTTGGGCACATGGTAGCACAGCCCTCTCAATCCATGGGAAAGGAAAGAATACCTGCAAAGTTAGACTGAGTCATGTTTGGAATATCTATCTTCACAACTCTAGGTTAGAGCTAATCTAGGCATTACTGGAAAGCCAGACACTGAAATAACAAAAAGAGTGTTGGTAACAAAATGATGATGATGTAAGTATCTTTCCACAGGTGTGCACTCTGCTCTACTCACAGGATGTCTTGAAATTCTCTAGATTGCCAAATTATTTGCATGCATTTGCTTTAGTAGATGCCCTCTCCACTATAGGAGAGCAACCGCCATTTATATTCTGAGTTTTACAACAGGCCTGGCTCTTTCCTGAACCCAGTGGTAGTCTGGCTTGTGTTCTTGCTGCTCTCTGGGACCTCAAATATACTGATGTTCTCTCTCTCTCTCTCTCTCTCTCTCTCTCTCTCTCTCTCTCTCTCCCCTCTTTTTTCTCTACTCCTCACCCTCCCACTGGAATGATACTGCACACGTAGGTTTGTTCCTAAATTTTTTCAGTTTATATCATAAATTTCACCCCAAGATATTTTAGATTGTAGTATAATGCATAAAATAAGAGCCACAGATTATGAATTAGAAAGCCTCAGGTTTGAATTCTGACTCAAATGTTTATTGACTGGTTAGTTATTACACTGGTTTTAAAACATCCCAGAGTTCAGTTCCTTAATGTAAAGCAGAGCAAATAATATCCAGCTTTGATGTTTGTGGAGAGAATTTAATGAGAAAATCCATCTAAAACAGGGTTGCCAGATTTAGCAAATAAAACTATAAGATGTCCAGTTAAATTTGAATTTCAGATACACAACAAATAAGTTTTTTAGTTTAGGTAGTACATCAGTGTCTCAGGTTTGCCATAACAAATTACTGAAAACTGGGTGGCTTAACAAAACAGGAATCTATTCTCTTATAGTTCAGGAGGCTAGAAGTCCAAAACCAATGTGTTGACAGGTTTGATTCCTCCTGCGTCTCTGATGGAGAATCCACTCCACGCCTCTCTCCTATTATTTGGTGATTGCCAGCAATCCTTTGTATCCCTTGGTTGTAGCTGCTTTGCTCCAAACTCTGTCTCCATCTTCACCATCTTCACATCACTTGTGTGTGTGTGTCTTTTTTTCTTTTTATAAGAACGTTTGCCATTAGATTTAGGGTCTCTGTAAGTCCAAGATGACCACATCTTGAGAAGCATAATTACATTTGCAAAAACTTTTATGAAAAGGTCACTTTCATGGGTTCCAGGGGTACCTTGGACTTATCTTTTTCAGGGCCATTCTTTAAGTCACTGCAGATATGTATTGAATGTTGCATGGTGTTTATGTATTTGTGTGTGTGTGTGTGTGTGTGTGTGTGTAGGTATACACTGAAACTTGTTGCTTGTCTGAAATTCAAGAATTTGAATTCTTCTGTTTTCTTTGATAACTCAAACCTAATGTTCTGAACTCCATGTCTGACACATAGCAATAGCTAATGCAAATGAATAAATAGTTGTTTTGTAAAGAAAATTCTATAGAATTTGTTTTAATAGCTACATAGTGTTCATAATTATTAACTAAAATTTAATATAGTCTGTGCCATGTATTTTGGAATTTTCATGTTAATGTTTTAGAAAACAGATAAACTTAACTTTTGGGTCATTCATTATTCATATAATAATAAACACATACACATTTTGTGTGGCAGCTTCAATTGCTAAGCATGGAATATCTTGCTTTAGTATATTTAGAAAGACTTCATCTTTGAATATCTTATACTTTAGTGAGAAAACATGCAAATGTCTATATTTAAAATACCTACTATTGTGTTTAATCTACCATTTACCCCTACATCAAAGTAAGAAATAAATGAAACTGATAGGACAAATAATGAGGGAAAGAAACTAAAATTTAGGAATAAGCTAAGCCATTAGCTTTATGACTATTTCCTGAAGTGAATATATTATTATTAAAAAGAAAAGAAAAAAAAACATGAAAGAGAGAGAGAGACAGAAAGGAGAAGGGAGAGAGGGGAGGAGATTTGATCTTAATCCTCCAGATATATTCCATGAATCTTAGAAATGTTTCTATCTTCTCTCAGGTTTTCTCTCTGTAAGGCTTTTTGCTGAAGGGTAACTGGGACATACTCAATAAAGCAGAGTTCTTATTTTACTGCCTTATCCCACAGTTGCTGGCCTGTTTCTGATCAAGAACCTTAATTCATATTATCATCTTTACAATGAACTAAGCCTTGTAACATTCTTCCTCATATCTTATTAAAATGTTAAGTAATTTATTATGTTTTCCCTGACTGACAAAATGGTGATGGCTTCCTTGTTTTGTTCTCTGCAGCCTTTTTATAGACTAATTATTCAGATGCCAAAAGTATCATTGGTGTTCTCTTGTACGACTGAGGTTTAATTTAAAACATCTCTGCATAGAATGTTCATACTCTATGTCAAAACATTAAAAAGAACCAGATGCCAGTGAGGGAGAAAGAAGTTCAGATGGGGTGAAACCGACAGATTCATACAAAACAATTCATTATATTTTTAATAGCATGACCAAGAAATGAAAACTGAATTCATATAAATAAGAAATCAAATTCTTCTGTGATTTAGATAATTTGAATCTTAGAATGCCTTAATCCCAAATGTAATTTAAAAAAATGTCCCCTGGTGTGTATGTGTGTGTGTGTGTGTGTGTGTGTGTGTGTGTATGCACTAGGAAGTTTTATGTGTGTATATATGGATACAGGTGACACAATCTCTGTCACAATTACTAAACTCTGCCACAACAGCAGCCATAGACTATACAGATGCTTCTCAATTTATAATGGGGTTATGTTCTGATAAACTCATTGTAGGTGAATATAAGTCAAAAAGGCATTTCACATGGCTAACCTACCAAATATCATAGCTTAACCTATGCTCAACACTTATACATTGGCCTACATTATCACCTAACATAAAGCCTATTTTATAATTAAATGTTGAATATCTCATGTAATTTATTGAATACTATTTTGAAAATGAAGAAAAGAATGGTTTTATAGATATTCAAAGTGCAGTTTCTACCGAATCTACAAAATGTGTATTGCTTTTGCACTATAACAAAATCAAAAAATTGTAAGTTGAATCATCGTAACTTGGGGATTGTCCATACATAAAAGAGAAAACATGGCTGTGTTCAAATAAAACTTTACATATGGACAATGAAATGTGCTGTCATTATTTTGTGTCATAAAATATTCTTCTTTTGATTTTTTTCAACCATTTAGAAAGACAAAGGCCATTCTTAGTTTGAAGTTGTGTTAGTCTAGTCTGTTCAAGCTGCTCTAACAGAATATCCTAGACTGGGTGGCTTATAAACAAGAGAAATTCATTTCTCACAGATTTGAAGGCTGTGAAGTCCAAGATGAAGATGCAGGCAGATTCCATGTTTGGTGAGGGCCTGCTTCCTGGTTCATAGATGACTACCTATGTCCTCTGGGATCCCTTGCATAAGGACACTAACTCAGTCATGAGGGCTCTGACTTCATGACTTAATCACCATGGAAAGGCCCTACCTCCAAATAGCATTATACAGGGGATTAGCTTTCAACGTATGTATTTTGAAGGGACATGAATGTATTTAGTCTACTATAAAGATTGTACCAAAATGTTCAGCAGGACAGACTTGGCTTGTGGGTGGTAATTTGTTGAACTTTTCTCTGTGTACTCTCTGGAGCATATTTCTATTTTCCTAGCTGTACTGTCCTAAGCACATCTGGACGGATAGTCACACTAATTAGAGGCCAAAGTTGACAGCATTGCACAAAAATGATTTTGTGAGACAGCAACAATTTTGGAATCCTGGAATAATAAACCACGCAAGGTGTCAGAGAAGTGGCCCTAAGGATCTTGAAGTTTGGGGGCATCAGGAAACTATAAAAGGACATCTACCTAAAGCATGGCATTCCCATGATGGGCAGGGGCAAGAAAAATGTTTCTCTCACAAGATTTATAGGGGTGATGTGGGCAAGTGAGAATTGGAGTAGCTGGGGGAGAATTGGGCCATATGGGCTATGCCCAGTGGTTGCTGCTGCTAAGAAAACATTTTGTTTGGCCTTTTCTTGCTTTTCAGAAGTACCAAGGAGATTTCTGTCTCAGATACTGCTGCTATCTGGCCAGTGGACATATGCAAAAGTCTATTTCTCTGAAAGTTTTCCTAGCTCACTCCATGGGTTTTATTATTTCTTCTTCTGACCTGCAGTATAGAATTATCATAGCAGGTTGTTGTATTTGTTTACTTCATGTCCATCTCACCAGTGAGACTGAGCTCTTTAAAGCTACAGCCATCCTTTTATTTACCTCTGTAACTCCAGGTGTGGGGTGATGCTTGAAAGTGAGTTAAGGATTCCATACATATCTGTTGTGCAAAACTCAATTATAGCATAGATATGATTTTTATTATGCCTTTGTCACTCAATAATTTATTATATAAGAGTTTAATTTTGCTTAATAATCTTCATAATTATCATTTTCATGGCTACATAAAAGTCCATCGAGTTTGTGTATCATAATTTGCTATATTATTTTCACTTTGCATATTGACATTATCTTTACAGTTTTACTATTAAATGTTTAATTAGATGTTCCTTTATCTTTTTGAATTTTAAAGGCTTGAAGCCATGATTTGGATTACTCATTTATGTTAAAAAATATTTATAACAGAATTTCACTACTTTTCCATAGCATATTTTTATTGATCAAAGTAATATTTAATATTATAAATAAAGGCATGTATATTAACAAATGCTATATAACACAAACAAATAAACATATAATGGCATGTCAATATAGAGAGTATAAATTCTAGATATGAATGTTTAAATATGTACTTGAATATAAGACAGGCTTAGCAATTAAATTTGGGAAAAAGACTTACATTTAAGTTGAAAAATTCTGAAGCATGGCAGAACTGTGCTACTAAGAAAAACCTAGCATCTGAGATAGGAAAGACTCAGTAAGAATTGGTACATAGGCCCCAAATAATTATAACATGGAAATCAAGGGACCGTCTGAGGGATATATAACTTACTTTTGCCTAATTCATTTAATCCTTTAATTGATGAGATTTTTGAATTATTTATGTTTAATTATTGATCAAATTTCAAAAGACATTACTAGTAATTTACTTTTTAAACTGTTTTTTTGAAGTATAATATACATACAAAAGACCACAAAAATTGTATTGAAAGTATACCATTGGAAAGTTTGGACATGTATATATGCACATGAAACCATCACCACAAGATTGTGAATGATTTCGTCACAAGAGTTTCCTTGTGTTTCTTTTTGTTCCATCACTACAATCTCTCCTTGCATCCCTGGTAACCACACATCCACTTATATGCTTTCTGTCCTTCGCAATTTGTTTTTTTTCCAGAATTTTCTATGTACTGAGATATACAGTATGCAATATATTTTGTCTGATTCACTATATATAGATATTTTTTCCTATGTCACTGATTTTAATGACAAATTCTTTATGTGGTACATGACAAGAAATACATTCAACATTCTTACATAAATTCTTATCCTAACTTATGGTCTTCCTATGCTCATACACTGTGGACATGATCCTAGAGAAAAGGGAAAAAAATTCTGACTCTTTCTTGTTTGACACAATACTCAAAACCTTGTATCCAGTCCTATAAGGCATACTTATTTATATACAAACCAAATTGATATGGACCGACTTAACAGCGGCAAATAAGACTTGTACTCAACAGCTCATGAATTCTATTTAAGAAATGTTCAATAAAGAATAATAAGTCCCATTGAATGATTTTGATTTCTTACAAGCCTGGAAACACAAGCTCTTTTGAGTTGGCCCCAAAGTATGTGGCAACATTCATTTATTCAGGTCATTATTCAAGGGATCCAGAATATTCTCATACTCATTTTTTTCTTGTTATTAATTTTTTTTTAAAAAATCTATTGAAAATTTTAACTCTTGAGATGCCAAAAATATGTGTACATACCCACATTTCAGAAATATTAGAAAAAGAAAATCAACCAGTTTAATGTCAAATTACAAGGGTTCAATGTATAGTTCTAACATTTCCTAGTGTGTGATCTCATCTGATTTTTTTCTGAATCCCAATTCCTTCATTTGGCAAATATAGATACTAGGAATTGATTCACAGGGCTGTTGTAAAGATTAAAGTAAAAATAGGTAACACATATAAGAACCAAGTGAACTACTCTGTATTTAGCCTTTGATGAATAATTAAGAGTATAATTAATTGAGAAATTAGATGGATTCTGAACACTTAAATTTGAAAATACTGTGAGGAGATAAGGAAGCCAAGTAGAACGTCAGACAACATTTGAAGTTTGACTTCAGTAAACTTCTCTCCTTCTGTTATTTTGACCCGTCTTCTTTGGCAAATCTATATTACTGTGGACTTAAAGACAGGAAGTCTTCCATTCCAGGCACTGTAAATTAATGACTAGCTTCACAGCCTTGGGCAGGCCATTCAGTCTCTCTCAATATCAATGGGCTTATTTATAAAATGGTAGTAATTGTACCTATTTATCTTATCTCACAGGGTTTTTTTGAGAAATAAATAGGATTGTTTATGTGAAATGCAAATGACCACATAAGCTCCTAGAAAAATGTCAAAGCAGGACTATTTATCGAGCCCTAGAGCAGCCATCTGATTGGCTTTGTTCACGCCCACCCACCCCTTTGAGTCTGTTACCTTTTGTTTCATGGAGAAGGACTTCGCAGCATTTGATTGACTGTATACATTACGCTGCTAAGGGTCATGTCACTTAACACGAGATTGGGCTGGAAACTGACATGAGCAAAAAGACACTGGTTACTGACCCTGAAACCCATGGTGGCTCCACATCTTCGTCTTCCCACCATCCAGCAGGCTGTCAAGGGCAGGTGGCACCCCTCTGGGGCCACAGCTCAGCTGGGCACTGGGGCTGTTCCTCTGCAGGGGGCCATTTGTTCTTATCATGCAGCTGTCAAGGGTGGTGGCAGGCAGCTTCACCTAACGAAATAAACTGGTGTCAGAACTCCCCAGAAAGATTTGTAAGTTTCTCAAAAACCATTTCATCTGGTTACAAATGCCACCAGCCTCTGGTAGTCCTCTTTCAAGATGTCACATTCTTAAAGTCATTTTGTGATGATCTTCTCCACCAGAGCTTCTTTCTAAAGAAACAGTGTAGTCTATCAGAACAGGAATGAGTCAGGCACGAGTCTCTATTCTACTCCAAGAACAAATTAATCAAATATGACAGGAAGGTAAGTCCTGTGCCAAGTTATATGGTAACATAAGGCATAGCATATCAGGACGGTCCTACAAATATAAAATAATGGAAAAGAGGTGATGATTACTACCAAAGATCTATCTATCTCTCTATTTATCTATCTAATGCCACAGATTTTTATTGGTGGAGAGATTTTTGTTTATTTTTTATTTAATAAATAATAATTCTTTTTGACAGATATTTTCCAGTGACAATCAAGAACCATGTGCAGCTCTCTGTATCAGTGAATGACAAACAGAATGGAAATAGCACCTGCTCCCTTGAAACTTATATTCTAGAAAGAAAGCATGCATGAATTTATACATATATAAATATATACGTTTAAAGGCAAATAATGGGCAAGTGATTTATACGTATGCTTGTGTGTGTGTGTATGTGTGTATGTATGTTTAAAGGTAAATAATGGGTAAGTGAATATTTGAGAAAGTCATGACCCCTTCCGACCAAGTTCATAAGAAAGCACACAGAAAAGTCTCTAATCAGATAAAATTACATCCCTAATTTGGGCTAAATAGGGCTCTATCTATGGTTCAATTCTAGGAGCAGAGTCTATTGCTAGGCTTTTTCCCCCTCTGAGTTTCTTATCCCTCTTCCCATGGAAGCAATAGTCCTGTTTTGTTATAAGAGCCTAAGAGGAAACACACCTCATTCAAGAGTCCCAGAGTTCTTTTTATTATTATAAATTCCAAAAGAAAAAAAAAGACTTAAAAATCAGAGATTCTAAGACACTACTAGGCCTCTAGAAGGAGCAGTGGGCAGATACACCCAAGACTGGGCAAGGGTGGGGTTTGGAGCTACTGGTGTTTCCGTGGTGGGGGTGGAGGTAATAGGATCAGGCCCCTACAAACCCTCCCAGACATTGTGTTACAACCTGGTCAAATACATCCACCTCCTAACATGTCCAGCCACCCCCTCAACACCCACACTTCAAGTGACTGCAGTTTTTCCTGACTTCTCAGGTACAGTCAAGACACAAACTGCAGTAGGACTGTAGGTTTGGGCAACTTCTGTTGTAGTCTTCCTTCTGGAAAGAACACACAGCAATCCAAGGCCAGATGATACTTGGAAATGTCCGGAAATAGAGAGCAAGGTACAGCAGATTAAGTGAAATCATCAGGATTTGACTTTCTTCTCTTGCCATGACTTGGTATGATTTCTTCCAGTTTGGCTTCACATTAAGGCATATTCTTGGAGTAGATTTCAAAGATTAATTTGGTTAAAAAATTAAAATAATAAAGGAGGAGGAAGAAAAATAGAGTTGTGGAGACACAGAGGGATAGTGAGAGACGAAGAGATAAAAACAGACCCATGCAGTCAGAATACTAGGCAACCTGCAGATAGGAAGCAGAACCAATACCATCAACACCATCGAAGCTATATTGTATGAACAGAATGAAGCCATGCATAGGCAACTCTCTAGTATTGTTAGTGCCAGCATATCACAGGTGCTCAGGAAATATTGTCTAGCTGAATCTTAATTTAATGAATGTCTGTACAGATATCAAAATACCTTTCTTTCTAATGAAGATGTAATGTCATTTACATTGCAGACATGATAAGAAAATGTAAGAAAAATAAGAAAAAAATGTACAATAAGAAAAAATAAGAAATATAATACTAGGAAATAATAGACAATGACTGCTGGACCTCCAGAATCAACCAAGACAGAAAGCCATGAACTATAGCCAGTGTTATTTTTCAGTTCTCTATTAAAATCAGGATCACTCTAGCTCATTTTGTCATCAATATGTGTGTTCTAGTTATTTTATGCTAAAACCTTTTAAGTGTAGTAGAATAACAATCATCAACTTTGTAATCATATGCTCTTGATTTTAATCCTGGGCCACTTATTTCCTGTCTGTGTTACTTTTGATAAATTACTCACTCTTCTGAATGGATTTCCTAAATCATAAAATAAGGGCAATATTATGTACTTCATCAGGTCATTGAGAGGACTAATTTTGAGGATGTATTAGATTATAGTGGCTAACCTCTGGTAATTTCTACATAAATATAAATATGCATTTATAAATATATAAATATAATTGACAGGGAGTTGTGAAGTAGGTGTCTCTACTTTCTCACTTATTTTGGTGCAGTTAATTTGCATGAAACGTATGATGCTACATTCCCAGAGGTTGATTAAGGATGTTTAAGTGCCTATGCCTCCTTTAATATCTGCCAAATAATTTGTTAATGATGTCATTCTAAGTAAACCTGGATTTCATGAATTATAATGTGATTCGGAATGATACAGCATAAAGCTGACAAAAATATATTCTTCAATAGAGGTTAAATTGTTATTTTACTAAAAGACACATTAAGATGATTCCCAATCTCCATCATTGTGTTTGTTGTTATGCAATTAATCTTCAATTCCGATCAAGTCGGTTCATCACACAACGGGAGGTTCTTGAATATAGTGGTCATGGGAAGTAATCTTTAAATTAGCCCTCCTGTGTTCACATTGCAGCATTGCTACGAAATCTCTCGTAATTTCTGGCAATTTGAATATGCAGCTCTTATGAAAAAATTTCCCCTGTCTTCCTCTCCCCCAGCTTAGGTTAGATCCCATATCTCTGTCCCTTTTTTCTCCCGTATAAATACCTTTACAGTAGCACTGTGCTCTTGTTTTCCAGCTCACCAGTAGGCAGTAAGGTCCTGAAGGGAGTTGGCCATATCTTCTATCTTGGCACAGAGGAGATACTTGGTGAATTGGATGAATTAGTGATCCTTACACTTGAAAACAGTAATGGTGCACATCGCAGTAGCTGCAGTTAGAGTAGTATAAATTATAGAAGTAATAATAATAACTGAAACAATTAACATTCAATTAATGTTAAACACTTAAAATTTGATAGGCACTGTTCTAAGGGCTTTGTGTTTATTTCATCATTTTCTCATTACAACAGTCTATGAGGTATTTACTACATTTCCCCCCTTTTATGGATGAGAAATCTGAGGCAAAGGTAACTTGGTAAACTGCCCAGGATCACACAGCTAGTGAGTGCTAAAATAAGGATCAAAATATAGGTAACCCCAATTTTCTGAGCACTAAAATCACCAAAGGGCCAGTTAGTTTTAGGTGTGTGATATTTAAATTTCTTGGCTTTAATTTTCTCCAATGGGGAGTTTGGACCCTGTCATCCCTGAGATACAATCTAACTATAATTCTGTGCTCTATCCTTATCCCTTACTTGTGACTCTATTGTCCTTCCTGGCCACCTTTGCCCATCTCCTCTCTTCTCCTTTCATGGCATCACATCTGCAATCAGGTCTTGGGCCCCGTGGGGTTCAGACACATGTGAGAGTGTGCCTGGGCTGCTGGCTAACCTTCTTGTAATCTTTGGCCATCCTCCCACACATTGCTTGCTCCCCATCTTCAGGGGAAATCAGCTGTAGTCAGGGGAGTAATTAGCTGCTGATTACTGCTGATCTGTTAATTGGGAAGTGCTGTAGGCCCTATTTAGAGTGATCTGACTAATGAAATAACAGCATCTCTAATCAAGGATTCAGTGACGTTTCTAGTTAGAGGGTGGAATTTGTCTATTTTTACTGGTGAAAATACTCCTCCACCTCTACCATGATATTTGGTGGATGCAGCTACACATTCAAACTCCTAAGCCCTAAGACTACTGCAAGTGTGTGTATGTTCACTTATTGCAGGTACTTTGCGGGATTTATCTGTGAGTCCCCAGTGTCTGACTCATTGCCTAATGTCATATAGAAACTAAACATATAATACACAGGTAGAATAAATGGACTGCTCTAAGCTTCAGTTGCATTTTATACAAAGAGGATAATAATAGGTAATTTGTTGTATTATTAGGAATATTTCAAAGAATGTATATATTGAGATTGGTTGTGGTCAACACATAATGAGAAGGTAGTAAAGAGTCTGTGCTGTTATGAACGGCACAGGGTTGTCAGGGTTATGTTTTAGACATGAATTTTTGTGCTTGTGAATGATGAACAATTAATGAAAGAACAACAACAAATGAATGGATGGATTATTGAATGAATGGCAGAATAAATCAACTTACAGATAACCTATAAGTTTGATCTACTTTATAACTACTAGTACTGATTACAACACAATATCTGTTTCTTTCTTAATGAAACTTACCACTTATTTTCATTGAGTTCTGATGTGAGCAGTAAATAACTTCTTTAACTTTAATTCTGCCTTGGGGGAGCATCATATACAGATTCCTCACCCCAAGGCATGTACTAATTCACTTTTTACAATGAAAACAAGTTATCTACGGGGACACTGCTGAATGTAGATATATGGTACGTTGTTTTACATTTATTTATGGATAGATAAGAAGCTAGTCTGCTGGGTAATATGGTTTGGTTGCTTTAACTTTCATTTCACCCTCCTAGTTGAAAAAATTAAAAAGTTAAAAAGAACATTTCACAGACTACCTTTAACGTGAGTTCTGGATGTGAAATAGTTTCTATCAACTAAATACACTTGTGTGACATTTGGTGACCAGAAATTGAAAAAAGACCTCATTTGAACGTAATTTCTTTCTTTTTTTTTTTTCTGATACCAAGCAAAAACACAGAAATGTCAAGATTCCTGTATCCTCACCCCAGTGTTCATTCTCTTTCTACCCAGCTGTAGGGGGGATTATGGAGACCTCAGTGTCAGGAGTGACTTTTTGACTCTTGGATAGGAGATACGATCTTGTGTCCAGTGATTACCTCAGAAGTAGTGGCTTTCTGCTGGGCCATTCCTGTATTCGCATAGGAATCATTCCTGGACATTAACTACTTCTTCAAGCCCAATTTTCTCTATTAAATCACTGCCTGCTTAAAAGATCTGGAGTGGTTTTGCTTTCTTGCACCGGATCCTAACCAAAACAGAGAATATTACCCCATTTATAGATGCCAAAACTATGCCTCTAGAAATTGATAAACTATCTGAACACTACATGGAAGTGATTTGAAAAGGCAATATCTAAAAATTTATCTGACTTTTTAGTCTAGGCATTTCTTCTATATGCCTAGGTCAAAATGCTATGTTAGCAAAATATCGTGCAATATTATGATTGCCCTTCTTCCTTTCATAACAGATAGATAAGCACATGTCTATAGAATTTTTGTGCGGAAATCACTAACGGAAGTCTTAGGAAACCAGGGAAATTGTCATGTTGAATTTGACTATAAAAAACATGCTGGTCCTGGGTACAGTGGGTTCACGTGCATTTCCTCCCTTGCTCTTGTATTCCATTAGTCCCTAGAACTGCCCTCTGCACACAAGAGCTGCTCATTGCTAGCTTCTCACTACTGCCAGAATATATCCAGGGTGTATGTGCAAAGTACAGATTATACATACTCTTGTAGACATGTAACATTTGTACCTGGACATAAGCATCAAGCCTAGTTAGAGCAAGGCATTCACATGCTTGCTCTAGAAGAGTCCTCACCCAATAAAGAGTTTACACATTCATTGTAGCATAAGATCCACAGTTTGTTTCCATAACTATCATAATTCTAATTCTAATGGCTGCATAATCTTTCATCTAGTCAAAAAGCTGGCACTTGCTCAAACATTCCCTTACTCTTTCATTTTGATTTTTAATAATATCACGGAAGCAATAAATGTCTTCTGCACTTTTAACTCTTTCCCTTTATGGTACAATTCTGAAAGTTTTTCAGGTCAAAATATGAACTGTAATTGATTTTAAAATAAATCACTTATCTTACTCTCTAACTTGACAATGACTCTGTGGTAAAGAGAGAAATATATTAATCTCTAAATTGCATGATTCTGTTGCAAATCTTCTCCTTAATCCTCTTCTCTCCCTGTTGTAGGCTAGTTCCCTGGCAACAAATCCCAGGTAAGAGATATTGGAAGAAAAACACCTTTTTCTTCAAAAATAGCAATTGAATTCAGTGAAGGTAAGCTCTCTAGCTAACAAGATAATGTCCTGTAAATTTTTAATTTATTCTTCATTATCAATACTTATAGAAAATTAATGGCTAGCTATTTTTCATTCTTTCAACATAGTTACTAATTTTTCTCTAATTTTCTATATAAAGATTGTCTTTGTGTTTCTTATAAGATCAGATCTTTTTTACCTTGATATAGTAAACTACCTGCCTATAGAACTGCTGCTTAGACCAAATTGGTTGGTCAGGCTAATGAAGGCAGGATGTGAGCAGGTGAGGGCAGAGAGTGGTTGGTTTGGACAATTATTGTTTCTATTTGATATATCAAAATGAATATGTAGGTAGGTTGCAAAATTTGACCAGTATCAAACCCATTACTACTTAAAGAATCAGGGATCTTAAGTCCATGCTCTTTCCACCATGAAGACATTCTTTAGAAAATGAAAATATAAACACATACAAATACCTAGGACAAGTTGTTTATTTAAAAAAAATCAAGATTTCTCATGGCTATATTAAAATATGTTGTCAGGTTTTTAATATCAGGACAGTACAGTAAGTCTAGAAATATGACACACATTTGGGGCAGAGAGGAAGGGGGGTTATATAGGCTTGGTTAATCTTGTCTAAGATTATGCTTTCAAACTGCTTCTAATATCTTAACATCATAATCTTAATAACCAACCTTAAAAATGTTGAAGAGATACCCCTTGTGCAGAATGTATCAGAAGATTAACCATTTATGCAGTACACCTTCTCTTAGCCAAGTGCAGTTGATCGCTAACTACTTTGGGTTCATGTGTTCACAAGCTGTATTTCCTCCTAACCTAAAATAACACCAGAAGCAAACATTGTGAAGATCCTTTTATGCTCAACAGTCAGTGCATCTGCCTCATAATACCACCTTAACCCTACGGAGTTCCATCAGAGCTGAATGCCTTAAAACGCAAAGGCATAGATTCTGCCCTAAAGACTGTCAGATGCAGGAGGGAAGCAAGGATGAGGCAGCATTCTGGTAAATGAAACAAATGCAATCTACCAAGAAGCTGCATGTGGAGACAGTACAGGGGAGGGAGGGAGAGCAGCACTCTCATAATGGGGCAGAGCAAGGTTCTCAGAAGTCCAGATGATGTGTGGCTTTGTCTGTCTTTGAAGGTGGAGAAGAGTTAGTTAGTCTGGAGAGCAGGGTGTGGAAGAAGGATTTGCCTGAATGACAGTGAGGTGTACAGAAAAGTGAGCCGTTGTGAACATTTGTAGTCCATTAGGGGCAAGTGGAGCAGACAAAGTCTAATTCCCAAAAGGTGAAAAGTAAGTGCTGGTGAGAAGCATTTTCTTTTCTTTTCTCTTTTCTTTTCTTTTCTTTTCTTTTCTTTTCTTTTCTTTTCTTTTCTTTTCTTTTCTTTTCTTTTTTTTCTTTTCCTTTTTTGTGGTTCTTTGATGTTGTTTTCTTTCATCTCTTCTTTCCCTTCATTTGAGTTTTCAGCTATTGAAAAACCCTCTTCCTAATTTCAATTGGTTTTGCAAGCTTTCTTGTGATATAGTTTTGGTATTCTGTAGCCCAAATATAATCAGAAACTTATTTGGTTCTGATCACTGATTATTTTAAACTCTAATTTGCATTTCTTAAAATTTAATTATATTTGGTGGCTCTGCCTTCCTCTTTATTTTGCCGCATTGCTATCCAAGCAAATAGCCACCCCTTTCCTGAACACCCTGGAATCTACATGTGACCTCTAACATAAACAAAGGGCTTTGGACAAAGCAATTCCAATGCATGACTCCAGGATGAAGAATGGAGGGGAGGAGAAACATCTTGGAAGAGAGACTTGAAACATTATTTTCTCAGTCCTAGGAATTTCAGGGTTTGAAAGTGAAAGCCAGCAAGCATTTAAAGACTGTCTTTGTTAACAGGAGAAGCACTAGGGAGAATGACTTCATTCTTGGTATCTTATAATCTCATTTTAAGAGAGTGACAGTTGCAAGTTCTTTTTGGCACTAATTGCCTTCTCTGATCAAACTCGCCCGTCTCGAACCCTGACAGTCTGTCTCTGGTCAAATTTATATCTTTATCCGTATTCCACGGCTCTGACAAAAAGCTCATCTGTGCTGAGTGGTTAAGTTTGCCTCTGAGAGGAGTGAGTATCTCACCACAGCATCTGCATTTTGAATCATTATTTCTTCAGAAAGGTAGATTTCTCATTGTTGGATATTGGGTTGCACTCATAATAGATTCTATGCTCTACCTCTCAATAGACTTGATAATTATTTTGTGCAAGAAGACAAAAATAAGAAATTGTTATGAAAATGAGGAGACACGATGCAGGGTATGAGCTGGCATCAGCAGAGAATTTCTAAGCAGTCTGATAAATATCAGTTTTCCCTCCTGTCCCTAATCAGTCAGTCATGGGTTTGAATCTCAACTTGATTTTTAATTAGGCAAATTAACCTTCCTGCTTTTATAGTGCCCTGTTCTTCCTTCCATCTTCCCATTCTTAGTTTTAGGTGACTAGACTACCTTGCCCACTAGACTGTGAGTGTTCTAAGAAGAGTGATAGTGTCCTAATGACTTTGCATCCTGTTACCCAGCCCAATGCCTGTTCAAGAGTATACATGTGATATATCTTACATAAATGAACAAATCTATTCTATAATGTTCCTCCCATTCACTCTCAGATATGTGAGGAAGTTATTGAGCCAATTCCTTAATATTATTGAGTGTTTTCTTCTCTCTCCTTTCCACCTTACCGTTTTCAGGGAACACTGCTTTGTGCATTCATTCACACATCTTTAAAAAGAGAAAAATTCCATCGTACTCCCAACATTGTTTATCAGCTGCAGGGCAAAATATGGGTGGACAAATGTAACTTCCTCATTTGAATTAGGAAAACCAATTGTGAGTAAGGAAGTCGGTTTGCTCTTTTGAAACTTGAAATAATAGCGCAATTTATAGTTGGTGCTGAATAGAGCTATGGGGTGTCAAGTATTACTAAATGGGATTGATTTTCCAAAATTATGGCAATCTGGTTCCCAAAATTATAGATCTTTATTTAGTATAGAAAAGAGATGATTTGATTACCCTTCATAGTGTTGATTGTAAACTTCAATTCTTATTTTCAGCAAAGTGCTGGGTACTTCATCTTAATTGCATAATTCATCACCTTATTTGTGTGATCCCTAAGTTTTACAGAGTTAGCCACCACAGCTGTTGTTCACACTCTTTTGCAATCTTTGTTTTAAATTTATGTCTTCCAAATGAACCTGTAATCTTCTCTAAAGCCAAAGTTGTATCCTATTGATCTTGAAATCTTTGAGGTAGCAGTTTTTGAGGGGAAGGGGGTTTGGTAAGGCTTCACAGAGAAAAGTTGCTGAGATTTTAGAATCAGGATATGGTTCTCAAGCTGTACAAGGAATCTAGGACATTGCAGGAATAAAAATGAAATTTTGCAGCTCCAAGTATAAAAGAAAATCATACGTGTTCTTGGAAGTCTAAGTAAATGAAGTGGCTAGAGTGTAGGTACACGCAGGCAGGGGAGTTTAATTGTAGAGGTACATACGGGATACAGATCACAGAGGGATTTCAGTGACACATTGCAGAGTTTCAATTATATAAGGATCAAGAATAGCTGTGCTATTTCTCTACTTTTAGGTGAAAAAAAAATGAATCCCATATCTTTCCACATACAGCTAATAGAAATATGCACATTTCTGAATATAGATTTCTGATCAATGAAGACTTTCATACCAGTGTGCTCAATTAGCTTTACCAAATCGCTGCACCTGAGCTAGATTGCACTTAGCTGACTGGACAACCGTAACATAGCCATATGCAAGAAGAATTCGTTGAATACTCTAATTACTGTGAGAACTGAGTCTGGGTTCAAGGGCCTGGGCTTTAGGAGCCTCTTGGCTGACAATTCAAAGTACAAAGATGCATAATTTACTCTATACAAAGGTTGCAAACTTGCAAAGAAGGTACCAGATTTGTATTGCTAGCATAGTTAAAAATCATTTCCTAATACTTAAATACTGAGAGACTTAACATGAGCAACCTGATATCAGGTTTCTCTTGAAAAAAGTCATGGAAATATGGAAGCAAGTACCCTCAAGGCAATAGTGGTCAGGAACTGAGAAGGATCTGCCAACTTAGATGGAGTGTGAATATACTCATTTGCCACAATTCTTTTTACTTCCTGTTGAAAATGTGATGCTCAAGCCAAGTGTCAACCATAATTTATCATCTCCGATGCAGTGTTGATTTTCTTAATTTAGAGTTACAAGAAAAGTGAAATACTTGCTGAACTCAACTCTCCATTAAATGGTAGTTGTAGATATGCTGTATACATATTTCAAGAAAATATGACTATATATATATATACATATTTTTTTAAATGACAAATATTTCTCCAGTATCAACATGGAAACCAAGTGCTCATGAACCCATGGATTGACAGATGAAATTATGGCCCCACCCTGATTCATTTATTTCTACTCTAGCTCACTGTTGAGAATTAATAGAATAAAAACACTCTGGGTAACATAACAGTCTCCTCTTTGCACCCCGGATTCAGGCTCACTTCCCACATCCTGTCTTGCCTGGGGAACACTATGAACATGGCTCTTTCACAAGAAAATGTCTAAACCAGAGGTAGGTTTTTTGTTTGTTTGTTTTCCTTTTGGGAAAGCAGCTACCAGCCTTGTGTGACCTCCAGTGAGTTGGTAAAACTTTGTCTTTAGTGTTTCTGTCTTTAAAATACAAAGAAAAGTCTTACTTGATCCATTCTATGAGACTATGAGACTTTTAAGCACTTAGAATATAAATAAGGAAACAGTAGATTGCTTCCTCTTATTACATTAATTGTAATATAGTTAAAGTAATACATGTTAATGTGCTTGAGGGACTTAATTATAAAATAATAGCTACTATATATGGGGACGTTTTGTTAGTAAGCCCAGAGCTGCTCAGTATTCCATAAACATATTTTTTGTTTAACTTACCAAAAGTAAACACATGGTTCTTTCTCCCCCTCATTTTAGGGATGGGGAGTATAATATGTAGAAAGCAGTAGTTCATTTACAAATCTACATCCATTCTATTGTAAATCTGGGGCCTCTTTAGTTACATTAAATGACATGACACACAATTAGTAAACAGGGGATCTAGATTTGAATCAAATATGAATTCTAAACCCATGGTGTTAGCCATAAGGCTAGACCCTGATTTTTATAATTCTTTGTGACCAGATTGACAGTTAAATGCCAGAAATCTAATATGTGAGTAAAGAGTGCTTTTGTAAGTGCATGGATGGAACACATCCATGAAACATATGAATATATACATGCACTCTATAAACATATGTACAGACACATGTACACAAACACACTGATATTTTTGGTAAATGTCCTAGAATTTAGCATAGCTAAGAGAACATTTCAGATATTTATGGATTATGTCAGTGACACTATCTTAATAACCCCTTTATTCATGTAATTTTGAGTAGAAAGATACTCTGCTGACAAATTATTTTTTAACTTTCCAGAAACAAACACAAGGTTCTTTCACCCTCACATTTTATAAACTCACTTCAGGCTTCTATCAAAAATGAGCCAACATTAACAAACTTTAATAGCCATCATTTACTTAGACATATAAATATTATGTAGAACATAAGATAAGAGCCGGGTGAGGTGGCTCATGCTTGTAATCCTAACACTCTGGGAGGCCAAGGCAGGCGGATCCTTTGAGCTCAGGAGTTCAAGACCAGCCTGAGCAAGAGCGAGACCCCATTGCTATTAAAAAATTGAAAGAAATTAGCTAGACAACTTAAAACATATAGAAAAAATTAGCCCAGCATGGTGGTGCATGCCTGTAGTTCCAATTACTTGGGAGGCTGAGGCAGGAGGATCGCCTGAGCCCAAGAGGTTGAAGTTGATGTGAGCTAGGCTGAAGCCACGGCACTCTAGCCTGGGCAACACAGTGAGACTCTGTCTCAGAAAAAAAAAAAAATATATATATATATATATAATTTATATGCATTGTACCTATTAATATTCAAAAATTTCTCTATGAAGTTACCATATGAACAAATCTGTTCATCTCTATTTTATAAAAAGGAAACTGAGGTTCATAGAAGCTCACCCATATATCGAAGGTATCACGGTTAATGTCTTTTCAGAACTGTATCTTCAACCCAGGTATCTGACTCCACAGAGACTCTGCCTTCATTTCAATGCATGCATTGTCTGCATCAATGCTAACCCATCTCTTCAGGATGGCAAACTTCCATCATATGGTAAAAATTTGTTGTTTGGAATGTCCGGGTGTGAATGGGAGATCAGTCTATAAATAAACAATCTTGGTCAAACCAGCCCCAAAGCAAGATATGATTATACAGATAGAGATTTTGCCAGTGTGGCTTTAAAATTGGTTTCTGTATGAAATCTACACTCTCAACCCATTTTCCAGTTCATATGCTCTTAGAATATCAAGCCAGAGAAATGTTGTAATAATAAATCCTGGTATGTCTGTCTGATATGGGCTTGAGCAATGAGGCAAACTGACATTGAATTTTCCTTCTTCCTGACTTCCATCTCCACTTGGCCCTTCACCTGGAAATTCGCAGCTCAATTTAACTGAAGGTTGCACTGGGAGACCAAAGGCTAGGACATTTGTAGCTCAATGCAGCAATAGAAATTATGCCAGATCTTTTATGGGTTGAACAAATGAAACACTTAAATCTTTGAGGGAACTCCTGTCCAAACTTCAGGGTGATGGTGGGGATGATAACTCTAGCTTATTCAATGTTGCTAAAAACTTCAGCAGCTGTGTGTAATGATGAAAAAAGAGAGTCCTGAGATTCAATTAAAAAAATGCTTCAAAACCACAACCATAGGAGACAGATGATGCCTGGCCAAATAGCTGTGCAGTCCTAATTATAATGTTTACCAATCAATGCTTTCCTAGGATTCAGCTTCCGCCTCTGCTAAGACTAAGATATCTGTCTTTGAGCACCATTGGAATAAAATGATTTCATTATTTAACTGTGTTGAAGTGACTCAGTTTAATAAATGGACATAGTATGAGGCCATTAAATGGTAGAGAACATTATTGTTACATTAGGTGATAAATATATGCATTATATTAATATAATATTACATAATATTAGTACCGCTTCAGGCTGAATTAAGCAAAAACAGGTACCAGGGAAGTTTGATATTGTTGGCAGTAGTATATAAACAAAAACAGGCAGCAAGGAAAGAAATAAAATGGAAGAATTTTATACTGAATGAGAGCTAGGACTCTTGAATCAGCCAAATCCTGTTTCTAGCATTTAATAGCTGAGTGACTATTGGTTGAGTTATTTTACCTTTAAGGCCCAGTTTCCTTTGAACTAGGCATGATAATATTATCTAATCGATTTTAAGCAAGAATATAAGGAGATACACACACACACACACAAATTATACAGATTTAAATTTATATTAAATATTTAAAGTATATAATGTATATTTAAGTATATAAATGTATATTTACTATACATTTAACATATACGAATTATTAAATGTATCTATTTAAATCTGTGTATATTAACATAATCTGTGTAAATCACTTAGTTAAATTCCTGATACACATGGAACCTTCAATCAATATTATATATTACCATCGTTATTATTTATTAAGTACCACACAATACCTGAGACTTGATAACAATATCTAAGCTAATTCTCTCCACTGTCTAGACCCCTAACCCAATGTAATTTGTTTTCCCTCTAAAACAGGATAATTTACTTCTTACATGGCTAACTTCCCTCAAAGAGAGTATTCTTGGAGAACCTAGTAGAAACATGTAAGGTCTCTTCTGACCTATTGACCCATCTGTAGACATTCCAGAACTTCACTTCTCTTACATTCTATCTGCCTTGCAAGGCACTAAGGTCAACCTCAGTTCAAGAGGACAGAAACTAGTCACCACCTCTCAGTGGGAGTAGTAACAAAGAATTTGTGGCCCTCTTTAACCTATCGCAAGGGGTAGCCACAATAAAAAGCTACATTAGTCTCCTTGGACTGCCATAAAAAAACATCAGGCTGAGTGGCTTAAACAATAGAAATTTGTTTTCTTACATCTCTGGGGCTGGGAGTCAGAGGTCGGGTGTCAGCAGAGCCAGGTTCTGGTGAGGGCCTTCTTTCTGGCTTGCAGATTTGTCCCTGTGTCCTCACAAGGCCTTTTCTTTGTGTCTGCACAGGTTTTCTTCACATCGGGCTACAAATCCTATCAGATTAGGACCCCAACCTTATGACCTCATTTAACTTTAATTATATATTCTAAACCCTTTTCCCAAATATGGCCACTTGGGAGTTTTGGCTTCAATATGACAAACCGGGTGGGCACAATTCAGAGCAAAGGAAAAGCAGAGAAAATAAACTGGAGCCACGTAACATGCATTGAGCAACTGCATGCAGTGGTGCCTGCAGCTATGTCTACTACCAGAACTCCTCAATAATGAGAACCAATAAATTCTATTTTCTTTTAGATTAGCCAATTTTGATCAGATTTTCTGTTCTTTGTAGCAGAAAGTGTCCTGGTTGATACTACTGACAATTTTTTAGAGCCATTTTATAGGTTGCCAAGGGCAAGAATAAGATTTATAAGTAGGAATTAGAGTCCTGAATCAGAGGCACAAACAGGAAATGATGACATCAGCGCGTTTGCAGGGTCTCAGGCCATAAAATGACTTCATTCCAACAGATGGTCTTTTGCTAGCTTGGGGCTACCTTTAGAAAGCAGGATATGAACTTTTTAATTTACTGTCGAGACACCTAAAGGCACATTCGGTACCTGAGAAACAAAAGCAAAAACATACCACGATTGAATCAGAACGGCTTCTAGAATGTAACACAGTTGTCACTTAGAGACTCTTGAGTTTGATTAGAAATGCATTTATTCTCAAGACTGATTATGTTCAATTTCCTCTCTTTAGGGAAGAGAAAATGAACGGCCAGAGAATCAAAGCAATTTTTGCACCCTGGAGTACAAAAACACTAGCTTTTACAATAAAGATCTTGACTCATATTTAACACAACGTGTGATGTTTCCTGCTTTTCAGAAAGCAGCACCTCCACATTTATTATAACCCTGTCCTCCCTGATTATTCACTTCAAAGGAAGGACAGTCAGGGTGAGTCTATGGCCCCAAAGGCAGAGAAAAGTGTTGTCAAGCATGGGGAGGGAAATAGGGAGTATCTCCAAACAACAAAGGTGACCTGAGGTACAGTAAGGTAAGATGCCAAGAATAGAGGCCCATTAATCCCTGTCGCATGGGTCACAGGCACCTCTGTCAACCGAAACGTGTGGCTGTGTGCCTAACGGTGTGCGTTCAGCCAGGATATTAAGGCACAGAGAGCAATACATCTCCCTGCCGTCCCGCCTGCCCCTCTGAATGCATTAGGTCGGCATTCTACTTTGACTGCTGAAAGGAAAATGACAGGTGTGTAGAACAACATGGAAGGAAAATGAAAGTCATTGAGCACAGAGGAGAACGATTATTTCATACGATATGTTAAAAAAGAGAGAGGAAATTCAGCAGGTTTATACTCTTGGAGCTTTAATGAATTTACCAGAAAAGAAAATTATTACATGAATGTTTCCCATATGATAGAAGTTTTCTCTTTGTAGTATACTCTTAGATACTCATCCTCTGTAAAAAGAGATCACTTCCTTTTATAAAATCAATAATCACATTGCATATTGATTTATTTGTTAATCCAACTTTCCCCCTCGACTTTCTATATATGTGTATGTATAAACATACATACAGAGGACAAAAATATATCCTATATATATTTCATACACATATTTTCTCACTTATAGCATATCTGAAATAAGTGTGAATGAAATTTAAAATTACATGCATGAACACTTATTGTTATAAGTAATTTCACCTCACTTTGTTTCTGCCCTCTGTTGTTTCTCTTTGTTTAAACCTTGATTTGAAAGTTGCCAAAAATCTTGTAGCTTAAGTTGCTTGAGATATGAAAAAAAGAAAGAAAGAAAGAAAGAAAGAAAGAAAGAAAGAAAGAAAGAAAGAGAAAGAAAGAAAGAAAAAGGAAGGAAGGAAGGAAGGAAGGAAGGAAGGAAGGAAGGAAGGAAGGAAGGAAGGAAGGAAGGAAGGAAGGATGGGATTAAAATGGTTAGAGGAGAGGGGGCGAAGTCTGTATATCTTAATAAAAACTTGAATTTGCTGGAATGTTCGGGAATTTGGGACTCCGGAGAATTAGCTTTCCTGTCGATGAACTTCCCTTATTTCAGCTGTCATCAGAATGATTGCAAATATCTAAGTCCCTAGTCTTCCTTCATCAACCTAACATGATTGCATCTTTGCTTAATGAATCTGAGTTCTTTGAGATTTTGTGCTCATCAGTGTTCAATATGTGAAATTTGATGTTGTTATAAATGTTTTAGGAGGTAGAGTTTGTTTACTTCTGAGTTTAGAATGCAAATATCATGAACTTGTATGGTTTTGGTAGAATTTCAATATACTTATGCAATATATTAAATATAAGATATCAGAAAATATCAGCTAAGTGTGACAGTGATATAATATATGCAATTATTTACTGCTTAACATGTATCAGACATTATGGTAAGAATTTCATGGGCATTATCTCATTTATTTCTGAAATGCACACTGGGAGACTGATGCTATGAATCCCTTTTACAGATGATGAACTGCTAGGTTAGAGTAAAACTTTGCAAATATTAATGTGCCTACAAATAACCTGGAGATCCTATTAAAATGCCAACCATGATTTGATATCCAGTGTCAGGCTTGAGATTCTGCATTTCCAATGGGCTCCTAGGCAATGCCAATGATAAACACTATGAATAGTGTTTATTCATAGTGAGGATTTTGAAAAATCCCAGTCCCCTAGCCAGAGAAGCTACACTAGCACCTGTGACTCCAGAGCATCACCCTTGGCCATCATCGGCTCAGCAAACACATATGTGAGGCTGTCGGGCTTCCTGTCTTGCCTGTGCAGACACTAGCATTGCACCCTGCCCTTCTTTTCTATCTAGCCTGAAAAATGAGCTTAAACATTTAGTCTCGCTGCAAAGATTTAGAAAATTCACTGGTAATCAACAGATCCGGATTGGCCTGTGACAGGAAGCTTATTTTTCATGGTGCTACAGGTTTTCTTTGTTGTTTATTTGTTTTTGTGTTGTTTTGTTTTGGCCAAAAGGCTTATATGTCAGGTTTTTTTGGAAGAAAAAATAAATTTAATTATTTCTAAAATTATTATTTAAAATGATTTCCATGAGTAGCATGCATTCTTGTGGTGATACAAAATAACAAAATGATAAAATAATATCTATAATGTCACTACTCAGAGACAAAGACTTAGATTTTCTTTTCAATCATTTGTTGTGCATGAGTTTGATTTTTTGAATAAATTTTTTTATGTACTGCTTACACTTTTGTATTCTGATAAAATACAGTATTTGTCTTTTAAAAAAAAATGAGGACATATTACTCCATAAAGCAGATATGTATCATAGGTTAATTAAACACTTTATATGTGAAGTTCCCCCCCAAATTTTACAATAAATTTACTAATTTTACACTTCATAATAAACCTGGGAATAACATATTTGTTCTAGCCTATACTCTGTGCATCAATTTCATGCCAGGTTATTGATTAGAAAATTTTGATGTCTCTCTTTCTTTGTGTTTTGTTTTCTTTGTGCTTCAAAGAGTAGGATTGGCTCCTTGAGGATATGCATTTGGCAAATCCTCCGTTTTTCCCTTGATCCAAATACACACAGAATCTACATTTCTTGCTTCTCTGATTCACATTTGGTAGTTTTTATATCCAAACATGTCTTATTTCAGAGATTATGCTTTAATACAAAAACTTCTGTTTGAAGAGAACTCTAGGTAACAAAAGTAAAATAATTGAAATAATTATCCTTTTCAAACCCTTAGTTTTTGAAAAAAAAAAATAACCTCAAAATGAATTCTCTACTTGAGTTGTACTTTAGCATCTCTCCCTGCTGCCCACGGCTTGATTAAAACACAAGAATGTAATTATCTGTTAATTTGGAATCTCAACTGATTAAAATAGAAAGAACTTGCATAGGTTAGAGGTTATCATGGTGCATAATTAATTGTCCAACATCATCTTAATCAACATCTCTTCAGTTTGAGCATCCTGCATTTCTTGGACAGGAAGGGGGAGGAGGGATGTGTGATTTAATCAACTATGCCTGAGTTGTCAGAAATGGATTTGGGGAGGTGGCATCCTCCGGTTATTACAGAAGGCGCTCAAGTGTTGCAGCCTTCGGGGATGGGTGCACTACCAAGTTTGTAAGATACAAAGCGCATTATTGAACAAAAGGTTTCTAGCATGTGGCTCAGTGCAACTTGATTAATAAATTGAAGTATCAAACCTGAGAAGGAAAGGTATGCACATACGAAAGTAATTTAACATGATATAAGTCACTAGGCACAAAAAGCCATTGATTTTTATAAATCAGATTTGTTGTGCTGTAACCAATGTGTGTTAAAATATAGAATCCATCCTTTATAAAAAAAAAATCACAATAAGGTGACCTGTCACATTTTTGTAAAGATGCAATAATCCAAATCAAATAACAAAGGAGTATATATGTTTCAAGCAAGGTCTGGCCTTATAAACTGAAATAATACTATTGAATCCTATTCTTTGCTGTAGAATACAGCATGGATTATCCAAGGATTTTCAGGACCTGGTCAGGAAATCAATATGCTTTTTCTCTTATTGAATTTGCATAACAAGGCAGCAAGGTAGAGATTATTGTTTCCGTGTTATAGATGTGGAAATTGACATTCAGAGCAACTAACTTTCTTACTGATTTGGAGGTAGAAAGGGGCCCAACTTGGAACCTTTGCCCTTCAGTTTGCTGGATAGAGTGTACAGTTTGCTGTAAAAGACAAATTTATATCTTGTTTCATCATCCCTGTGCATTGTTTGTGCTTCTTTCATTAACTTCTTGTTTTCTTTGCTCCCGAAATCTGCCATACATCTCCATTGTAGAGTCTTGAGCAGCAGTATCATTTGAGATTTTGGGTTATTCTTCCTCAGGCAGAATTATTGCTATTTTTCCCTTTTCCTGTGTGTTTTTCAAGGGAGTATGAGCTGTTTGTGGATAAATTTCTTGCATTTTGTGTATGATCTTCACAACTTAGATCAATGCCTAGCTCATAAAATGTATGAAGTAAATGTTTATGGAACAAATTAGTAAAAACAATGAATGTATGAATGGGTGGGTGGACAAACAACAGATAGATGAACAGACAGGTGAACAGTTGGATGCATAGATGGATAGATGAGAGAAAAATAGGCAAGTTTCCAAAGGGAAATTGATAAGTAGAATATGTCAGACCTACCTTGTGATTCAATATTGGGTAAAAGAGAACTGCAGGTTTCCGTAAAGTGTTTAAGACTTTCCAGAGGCCTCTCCACTCTGCTGATAATTAGCCAATCGACACTATTATAATAGCGGAGGCCTTAAGGGGGATCAGTTTATTACAATGTGGTAGTTGTTAAAATAATAGTTTTGTGATTTAACTCATTGGTAGGTGGTTTGGGTGCTTAGATTTCATTTTTATTTTATTTTATTATGCATATTATTTAGGGTTCTCCATAGATACAGAGTCAGTACAATGTACACACACGCACACACACACACACACACACATATACAGAAAGACAGAGAGAGAGATTATAAGAAAGTGACTCACACCATTATGGAGGCTGAGGAGTCCCACACTCTGCAGAACCAGTTGACAAGCTGGAAACTCCTGAGAGTAGATGGTTTTGTCGCAGCGTGAGTCTGAAGGCCTAGGAGAGCCGATGATGTATTTAACAGTTCCGGTCCTGAATCCAGAAGGCTTGAGACCCAGGAAGAGCCAACATTTACATTTGAGTCTGAAGCCAGGGGGAAAAAAAAGAAAAAGAAAAACCTAATATCCTAGTTCAAAGTCTTCAGGAAGGAGGAATTTATTCTTTCTTGGGGGAGGATAAGCCTTTTTGTTCTATTCAGGCCTTCAACTGATTGGACAAGCCCCACTCACATTAGGGAGGATAGTCTGCTTAACTCAGTCTTGTGATGTAAATGTCAATCTTATCCAAAACCACCCTCACAGTCACACCAAGAATGATATGTGACCAAATATCTCAGCCCGCTGTGTCTCCGTCCAGCTGACACATAGAATCAGCCATCACTGCATGTTTTTCCATTTGCTTTGTTTCTCTTTTATAATTTGAGGAAGATACTATTTGAGCAAAAAGTTGAGAGGAAAAGCTGGTGGGTTTGGGGGCATTGAAATTGAGTGAAACAGGATGGTAGCAGTAGCTGAAGCTGTTAATCAGAGCAGGGAAGGACTAGAGAGGGAACACAGTAGCGTGCTACACAGGAAAGTGGTCAAAATCAAGAAAGCTAGATGCTGTGTTAAGCCCAAAGTCCATGCAAGGTCAGTAATAGGCAGAGAAACTTAAGGGTGTAAAAGTAAATAGACCATGAAATGGATTTGTAAGAAAAAAAAAAAAAGCCAGTGGAAGAGTCCAGAGACAATTAGAAGAAATTTCACTGACCTTTTGCATAGTTATAAAGCAGCAGCAGCAGAGACCTCTGGACAGAGATTTCCCAGAGAGCTGGGATCGCTGTCTCTCTTGTTGACCAGCACACTCCCATTTCTGAGTTATGTGGCCACTCAGAGTAACACTAATTAATTAATTAGTAATGAGTGAATTTATTTTTATTAAGTATCATATGCTTTTCTCAAACATTAAGGCCTTTAACACCCTGCCCAGCACTCTGGGTATTCAGCCCTGCACTGCAGCCGTTCTCATGGCCTTTCCTTAACTTTTAATTAAGCAGGGAACTTTCTGATTCTCCAGAGTAGATCTCCCTTCATCCCACCATTACATATTCACACACTGTACTACCCCTTTAGAGCACTTGCTACCGTGAGTGATATTTATGTATTTTGATGTCTGTAAATCCCAGGAATCATTGATTCATCAAGTGCTTACTGAGTATCTTCATTGTGGCACAGAAGATACAGCAGTGAGGAAGGCAGAGGTGTTTGAGCTCCTCGAGCCTATACCTATTTTATCAGGGCGAGACTGAGCATGTTGTAAAAAGTGCAACATGAACACGATAAATTCAGAACATGAGCAATTATAAAAAAGGAGTAAAATTATGGGAATGGTGACATTACATGAAATGGTGACAGTACATGGACCACTGGCACTGATGGCCAAATGAGCCTTCTGAGAAGTAGCTGAGAAGTAAATGGCAAAGGACCCTGGGAAAGGAAATTGTTTATGGAGAGACCACGTTCTCCCAGTTCAAAAACACTAACATAAAGTCAAGCTTGCAAGTCTGGGTGAGACACCTGGATTATGTTTGGAATATGATATGAAACATGTTCTTTAAAGTTCATCCTATCAACAGAGTAGAGAATGGGCTGTTGGGTCCCATGGGGAAAATTGAAAGTTTGTAGTATCTTTCTCACTGGTGTAATTCTAATATTAGTAGAAGATCTGGCTCAAAGCAAATGCTCAGTATGTATTTTTTAAAAGGAATGAATAAATAAATTATTCTCTGAAAATTCATTCTCTTTCATTGCAAATCATTTATACTCATAAAATTGAAATATTTCACTTTTTTATTCAGTATTTTTGGAGAGAAAGACATCAGCATATAGTCAGAATTGTAGGCTGCTTTGGAGAAATTTTCTCCCACCTTTTGTATTCGTAATCCCAGTCTTCCTTAAAACCTAACAGCATCATTTTTTTTCCCTACTATAAAAATTTTTCTCACTCATTTTTTAAAGTATTTTCTAATATAACACTGCAAAATTAACTGTCACTGTAAACACAATTTGGCTAAAGTTAACAGGACTTGCAGTATTGTTTTTCTCCTATTTTTTTATGTAATAAAATGCTCTGAATACAGATTAACTGTATGTCCCCAGTATTTGTTATTGTTTTACCTGCTTAAAAACACAAACTGAAAGTTCTTTGATAAATGGTCATAAAATTCATTGAGTTTTACTTTATTGTCAGCAACTTGTTCTGTTTTCTCATGCAAAAAGCAAGTTTATAATTTTCTACAGCAATACAGCCCAGAAGAACTCAGACAAGACCAGATTTGTGTGTTTCTCATCAGGTTGGCTCTCTCCGATCCCCCGCCTCGTGATGGCCAGCTCATGGCCATAACATAACAGCACTCTCTCAGGCGTTGCTTGCTTTCAGCACTGGCCACTCGTGAAGACCTGGAACGACAGCACATCCTGTTAGGTTGGGAAATCAGATGTCAGTCTAGAATCCGGTCCTTGTAAAGACGTCTCCAAAGATGTAACATGCTCCAACAGGGCTTATAGAGGATGGAGAGGAGCTCACAATTCCAAATTGTGGGCAACAGTACAGAGTCATGCAATCTGAAAATGAGATAGGTTTGTTTATTTTTTTATTGAATAGCTTTGTTGAGATACCATTGACATAACATACAATTCACCTTTTAAAAAAGTATACAATTCAGTGTTTTTAGTATATTTATATAGTTATGCCAATATCAACATTAGTTAATTTTAGATTTTTTTTTTTTTTTTTGAGACAGGGTCTTGCTCTGTTACCTGGGCTAGAGTGAAGTGTGTCATCATAGCTCACTGCAACCTCAAACTCCTGGGCTCCAGTGATTCTCTTACCTCACCTACCTGAGTAGCTGGAACCACATTCACACACCACCAAACCCAGGTAATTTTCTATTTTTGGTATAGTTTGGGTTTTGTTCTTGCTCAGGCTGGTCTTGAACTCCTGGCCTCATGTAATCCTCCCCGCTCAGCCTTCGAGAGTGCTAAGATTACAGGTGTGAGCCACCACATCTGGCCGGTTTCAGAATATTTTATCACCCAATGAAGACACACATTAGCATTCATTTATCATCATCATCTCTTCCTTGGATCCTTTGGAAACCACTACCTTACTTTCTCTCTATGGATTTGCTTATTCTGGAATTTCTATCAAAATGGAACCATATAATATGTGGCTTTTTGTGGCAGGCTTCTTTCTCTAAGCATGTTGTTTTCAAGGTTCATTCATTCTGTAGTATGTATGAATACTTCATTCATTTTATTGCTGAATAATAGTCTATTTTATGGATAGACCACGTTTTGTTTATCCATTCATCAGCTTATACATATTTGGGTTGTTTCAACCTTTTGATTATTATGAATAATGCTGCTATGGATATTTGTGTGAGGACATATGTTTCCAAATTTCTTGGGTAAATTCCTAGGAGTGGAATTGTTGAATCATATGGTAACTCTAGGTTTAACAATTTGAAAAGCTGCCAAACTGTTTGCAGGGAGAATGCAACATTTTACCTTTCTCCCAGGAACTTAGGAGGGTTCTAATTTCTCTGTAACCTCACCAATACATGACATTGT
>CAUYRT010101796.1:0-10633 GCA_963574885.1 Lepilemur ruficaudatus | reverse complement strand
ACAGCAACCTCAAACTCCTGGGCTCAAGTGATCCTTCTGCCTCAGCCTCCCGAGTAGCTGGGACTACAGGCATGCACTACCATGCCTGGCTAATTTTTTCTATATATTTTTAGTTAGCCAATTAATTTCCTTCTATTTTTTAGTAGAGACGGGGTCTTACTCTTGCTCAGGATGGTTTTGAACTCCTGACCTTGAGCAATCCTCCTGCCTCGGCCTCCCAGAGTGCTAGGATTACAGGCATGAGCCACCACGCCCAGCCTGCTAATGTTTTCTCATGATGTTTCCTCATGCCTCCCTGGCCAGAAAACTACACAAATAATGATGTGTAGTTCTCACATACCGCAAGCATAAGATATCCGTCTGCCCCTCATTAGTTATATTAATTTTGATCACCTGATCAAACTGTTGTCCATTTTGTCCACTATACAGTTTCTGTTTTCTCCTTTGCAACTAGTAAGCAATATGTGGGAAGACACTTTAAGCCCATGCAATTATCCTGCACCTCAATACATGCTTCTTCCTAAACTTGATTCTTGACTTAATTAATCTTATCTATAATGGTTGTAAAATGTTAACTTTACATCTCCACCCACTCTCCCCACATATATCATAGGTATTTTCTTCTATTAAAAATCTCTTGGCCCAGCGTGGTGGTTCATGCCTGTAATCCTAGCAGTCTGGGAGGTCGAGGTGGGAGGATTGCTTGAGGCCAGGAGTTCAAGACCAGCCTGACTGAGCAAGAGCAAGACCCCGTCTCTACTAAAAGTAGAAGAATTAGCTGGGCATTGTGGTGTGTGCCTGTATTCTCAGCTACTTGGGAGGCTTAGGTAGGAGGATTGCTTGAGCCCAGGAGTTTGAGGTTACTGTGAGCTATGATGTTGCCATGGCACTCTACTCAAGGCAACAGAGTGAGACTCTGTCTCAAAAAAAAAAAAAACATAAAAATCTCTCTTTCTCTTTTCCTCTCTCTCCTTCTTCCTGTCTCTCCTTTTCTTCCTTTCTCCCTTCCTCCTCTATTATTAGTATGAATGTATAGATTCCAATTGTGTTTCATAGGTTATAGTCTGTTCCTGTTATTACAGTTAATGCTAAAATTGTCCCAGATTTGACATGATGGAGCCCTTTTCAGCTGGCTCTTGTGTACTTTTGATATGCTCCAATATTTTTTTTTAAAAAACAAGATGTTCCAGATTCATGATATACTTTCCCTGCCCCAGCACTGGAATTAGCCATTTCTCCAAGAACTTCTGTCTCCTTTTCATGGGGAATGGTATTAAAAACCAAGATCTGAGTGCTGGATATGTTCATTGCTACTGGGGTGTCTTTGCCTCTAAGCTCTTTTAGAGGACGCAGCTAGGAAAAATACACACATATACAGATGCACACCCACCCACACACACACACACACACACACACAAAGAGTTGTCTGTACATGCAATATTATTAATTTGGCTATTTCCGGGAAAAAAAGCATTGTTGTTTTATTAAATTGATTAATAATCTGAAGGCACTACAAAATCCACAAAGATTTTAGGCAAATTACGTTATGGTTATCATTGCAGCATTTGAATCCATTTAAAATACCTCAGTAAGTATACGTATTTAGTTGTCAGATACTGTTTACTATACAGATGGATTTAGGGGCCCTTTAGGAAGAGCTCCTCACATTCCCCTCTCCCTTGGGGCTCCCAGACCCATACCTTTGGTTTCCTTGCATTGTATTATGCCCTCAGGAATGTTATCTACATTATTAGGACTGCTCAGAGACAGATATGGCTGCAGCATCTTAACTTTTTCAACAGGAATGTCTTTCTTAAGTATAACATAAATACTTACTGAAAAAATTTTATCTGAGTTTATCTTTCATGACATGTGATAGTTTACCATTTTTACCATGCTTTTACCTTCACTTGAAGATTTCCTTAAACTCATTCTCAGTTATAGCCTTTATGGCTAGAACAACTCCCAAGCATATTTTCTAGACTCTCTTCTTTAGGACTGTTTTTAGGTCCATATTTTTTTTGAAAGTATAGGAACTTCAAATGAGTAAAAATCATAATCATTGTTTGGCCATGCATGAGAGTTGATTTTCTATCTACTTCAGTTTTGAAATCCATATGCTTATAAGACATGAATTCCATCAAGATGATAAATTTCATGCTAAGCATACCCATCTGCAGTACTTGGAGATAATGTATAAAGGATCAGCACCAATTCTTTGTTAGTTTAAAAAGATGTATTGAAGAACCTATATCATATTCCTAGTAGCATATAACCACTGCACCAAAAGGAATAACTAACCCCAGATGTCAAAGAATAAATAAATTCAAGAGGACATCACAGAATTCTTTGCTCTATTTATTCACTCATTCATTTATTCATTCAATATGTACTGAGCATCAATCCTTCACCAGAGAAGTTCCCAGATGTTGGGGATACTACAGCAAGAAATGTAGATACTGTGATTCAGGAGCTTATGGTCTACTTAAGACCATTGTTGTTGCATTAGCTTAAAAAAGAAAGAACTAATTGGTTTATATGGCAATGAATATTGGCAATACCATTCCTCATAAACATAAGGACAAAATATAAAAATAACTTATTAATAGTCATGCATCCAAGTACATTTGGAAGAGACTTCCTAGTATGTAAACTACTGCATGTTGCTATGTATTATACTATGTTGGGCAATTATTTCCAGGCCATTAGTTCTATCAGTAAATAATTTCTTCTTTAAATTCAGTTTTTAAAAAAGTCCTAAATGAATTAATGTACAAGAGACAGTGAGAAACTAGTTTTCAAATGAATAAACATGGCTCGTAGTGCTGTTGGGAGCATACGTAGCAATGTATGGCTCTACAGAAGGCAGTGGGTCTTCTCCAGCCTCAGGCGTAAACACCCAAGCCAACTGAGCTGAGTTATCTATGAGAATTTAACACTGCCCCTGTGGATGCAATGATGGAAATGAAAAAGGATTATCTGTGGCACAGCTTCCTCCTCTCTGAAACAGGAAAAACTTGACTTGAACAAATTTGGGATAGATGGGGATTGAAAAATCCCAGGCCTCCCCCACCAGCCAGAAGATGACAGAGCCTGGCGAGACAATAAGAGGAGACAGTCACAGCTCACATTCCCCTGACACTCAGCCCACACCCGGAGTCATCTATTGTAAGAAAAATCCTGCCCATCCCATGACATCGTATAACCATACGTGAAGCAATGGAAAGTGCTGTAAAGAGACTTCTATGCAACGATCCCAAGACAACCTGAGAGACTATAGAGGCAGTTTGTTGCATGAGGCAGTTTATTCCATTCACCCTGGAATAAATATGCTGGAGACACTTTGTGATCTGGGGTCAACCCATGCTCCAACTTCTCTTCCCTCCTTGCAACAGCCCAATGCCTTATTAAAGATTCCTTAGTTTAGATGTAACAGAAACAAAACAAGTCTACAGAAAAAGGACATTTGTTAAAACAATGTTAGCATATCTCATGGAATCTAAGGAAGAGGTAAACTCCCCAGCCTCTGGAAGATTGAGGAACTTCCACAAAGGAAAGTTCCATTCCTCTGCCACTGTCATGGCTCAGCTGCCAAAAGCCTGAGTTCCAAATTCCAAAATCTTGGGAAGGAAAATCCTAATGGCCCAGCCAATATTTCCCTTAGATTCAGGCAAGGCTGGTCTGCTCCCTGGGCCCCATAACTCAGAGTACCCTAAGGATGATAAATCCATGAAAAAAATAAATTTATTGAAAAAACAAAAGAATGTCTTCATCACTGGGATCCTACATGTAGTTCTTGGTGCAACACAAGCTGTAATTCTAAATCCTCAGGGAAACACTTCTCTACGTGTCTTATCATAGGAGCTTGAGTAAAAAGGCAACCACATTTAGATTATGTGAGGCTTTGTGGATCGTGCTGTTGTTGATGTTTGAGGCAAACGTTGCTTTAGAGGGCAGGAAAGATTTTAGTAGCTCTTGCACATAGAGAAGAAAAAAGGCAAATTAATTAACTTGTCAAATCCTTTTTCACAGATACTGTAAATAAAATAGATCCCCTCATAGAAATTCTGTTTCCTAGTAGTGTTGAACACCTTTTCTCTTATTTCTCTCCATGTTACCATTTGTGGCACTCATGATTTTAGTGTGGTAATCATAATAATTGTACACGGCAGCTGAGAAACATCATGTAATGTTAAGCAATTCAGATTACTTTTAAATGTGTATATATGTAAGTTCATAACAACAGTTAAACATAGTCCTGACTCTTTTCATTGGCAAATAGTTGGACATTGAATGGTAAAAATCACAAATAGTCTTGCTTTTACGAAACAATAAGATTTCATTAAAATTATAAAAATTTTAAAATTTGGCTTTGCTTTAACTACTTTTGATTAAAATTATGATACCTATTAATCACAATTTGGTTTGCCTTTTAATTTTGATCAATATTTTGAAATATTTTAGAAGAAAAAGAATGTTTTTGAAAACCTTATGAAAACTACATTTAATTTAAAATTTTTTACATATATCTTAAGTTGCAATTTTTTTTTTTTTTTTTTGAGACAAAGTCTCACTTTGTTGCCTGGGCTAGAGTGCCTTGGTGCCAGCCTAATTCACAGCAACCTCAAACTCCTGGGCTCAAGCAATCCTTCTGCCTCAGCCTCCCGAGTAGCTGGGACTACAAGCATGTGCCACCATGCCCGGCTAATTTATATATATATACATATGTATATGTATATATATATATTTTAGTTGTCCAGCTAATTTCTTTCTATTTTTTTAGTAGAGACAAGGTCTCGCTCTTGCTCAGTCTGGTCTCGAACTCCTGAGCTCAAAAGATCCTCACGCCTCAGCCTCCCAGAGTGCTAGCTAGGATTATAGGCATGAGCCACCAAGCCCCACCTTAAGTTGCAATTTTGAATGACAGTGTGCTAAAAGTACATTTAATTTTTTATTCCTTTAGGTCCTCAGGAATGACTACAAGTTAAAATCATGAAAGAAGTAGAAAATATAAAAGTAAACCCAAAATAGAGACAAGATATAGAAAATCTTGAAAGAAGATGTTTTCTTAAATTTTTAAAACCTACAATTAAATTTAAGCAAATACTTGTTAAGCATAATCCATGTAAGACTTATGAATAGGATATTACAAATTCTATATATGTAGAAGCTTTAATTACTGATCAAAACAACAAAAATGAACAAGAAAATTGTCCCAGTCAAATCTACAACTTGTAATACCTCAGATGAAACTAAGAATATTTAAGAAGTCATATTAAAGAACATGAATATTCTCTATTAAATGAAGATTTAATTATTTATCAAAACAAAGAGATTTGAAAATATAATCATTCATATCAAAATCACAACCCAGAAACATCAAATACAATTCTGTGTTTCCCTTTAAAACATGAAAAAATAACGACATTCATGAATCTACGAGTTCAATAAGAAAGAGGAAATCCCTGGATCTTTACTGTTTATTAGATCATGATCCTGGAAAATGGCCCATGTGTCTTTCTGACAGCGTGAGAATGTTTCTTGCAAAACATACTCTGATGCAAATAAATGATTTTGATATTTCATTGCCTAAACATTGCAGAAAATTTAAACTTCATTTTATATCAAAGTGTTTTCAAACTGAGAAGAAAACTGTTGAAACTGGCTTTTATACTTTTATTTCAAAAACAAAATATTGTATTATTACTGTCAATTGCTTCACAACCAATCTTATAAATGCAGATACTTTTTGCTAAAAACAGGGTCTCAGTTAAAAGAACATAAGATGTCAGTGTGCATACAAGCACAGACAAAATGTGCAATTCCTAGAATTTTTTCAAAATTTAAATGGCAAATATTGATAATATTTAGCAAAGAAGGCAAGCACTAATATAGAATGTTAGCATGATGTATTTCAAAGAATATCATGTATCCCATATTTATCCCAAGCTTTTCATAGCACATACAGTATATTTTCAAAAAGCAATGGAAAATTTTTAGTTTTAGTAGAAATTATTTAGAAATTTTATGCTATAATGGCTGAACATGTAATCTGAGTAAAAATAAAAAAAAACAAATGAGCACCATCTAAAAAAGAGAATTCAAAGTAAGATTTTTAATTTTATATATAATAAAGTGTGAAAATAAATCATCCACAAAAATAAAACTCTAAAGAATACGAAGTTCAACTATATTGTACCAGAAACAAAAGTCATGTTGAAAAATAACTTTTATTATACAAATTTTTGACAACTACTAAAAAATTAAAATTAAAGAGTATTTGTTTTATGTATGTTGGAAAAAGTTTGAGTTTTGATTTAAGTGAAAATATTTTCAAAACACAATTTTCCCATTGCTACCTCAGGAGGGTAACATTGACCCAAACTGAAACTGACAAGAGCTGGGCATGATAATGACTCAAGGAACATTGCTTAATTAAACATTACTGTTGATAGAATACAAATTTTGTGAAAATCTGAGTCATAACAAAAATTATTAATTTGACTAAAATAGAAGGAAAGAAAATATATCTTATTAAATAAATTTATAATAGTTTATGAATGTATATATCATTATTTTATTATTCAACCAAACATTACTAACCCAGCAACAGGATGCACTGACTGCATAATAATAATTCAATTCAATAGTCTTTTATATTTTGCCAACACTCAATTATATAAAAATCACAGCTCTACACACATGCGTATTTTTAAAAATGTTGTTACAAAGGGATATATCTGTTTTAATTTGATATGACCAGGAGGTAGGATGTCATAAAACATAAGCACAGTTACCAGTTACCAACTCAGTGCATCAGGGAGAATTTTCCAGAAGAAATAGGCTAATATGACACCCTCAACAGGTTATTACTCCACTTAGTTATCCTGTTCCATGCTAGAAACTTTGTTGTCTCTGTTCTTTCATTCATGCTCTATATTTTGTCAATGTCTTTATGCATGTGCTCTGCCTGGGAAACTTTCTATCCTTCAAGTTCTAGCTGAAGTTAGCTCCTTTTCCTCCATTCACAGAAGTGTGAATCCCCACATCCCTTTGAGACGTATCTGTTTATGCCACTTCTCAAACGGTGTCAGTTATCTTCTGTGTCCTGGTCCATTCCGACAGGGCACAAACTCTTCAGGGATAAGGATTATGACTTTTTTGTGTTTGTTTCTAACCTCTAGCTCAGAGCCTTATGCATAGGAGGTACTTAAACATTTATTGCGTGAATGAATGGGTTCACAAATAGATTAAGCTTCTGACAAATTCAGAGCCTCTAATATTCATATCACTTATTAATATTATATTACCTATCATATATAATATTGTATATTACATAATATTAATATGCTGTGCCTTTATAGTATTCACTATAATTCCTTTACATCTTAATGTGTTAGAAAGAGCTTTACTAGGCATTGATGTTGAAATGAAAAGGAATTCATATTCATGGTGCTGCTAAATGTTAATAATATTCAAACCTAAAGAAGTTATGAGTCAAGTGAGATATGTGATGTTTTAAAACTTGGATAGCCTTTTTCTAATTGAGTTTTTAAATTACAAATATAGTAATACTAATAACCACGAGCACAAACACAAAAGGTCATAGGGTAAAAAATGAAAATCTCCTGCCTTCTCAGTCATACAATCCAAGAGCTAACTACATGAAACAGTTTGATGGTTTCTTCTAGATATTTTTGATGCCTTAAAAAAAATTTTTTTTACACACACACACATACACAACCACCCACAAGTAATTTCTTCCCTTTTTTTTCTTTTTTACTCGAACTAGGATTTTAGTGTCCAGATTGTCCTGCGGCTTGTTTTCACCACTTAAAAACATTGTACCGTAAACATCTTGCTAGACAGTTTTTACAATATGTGAACACTGGAGAGCAAGGCATTTTCAGAATTCATTTTCAATATAAGTACTTAAGGAAAATAGGACCATGTTATTTCAGTATCTCACCAAGCTTTCTTCACATTTTCCTTAAACAGTCTCTTGAAATGTTGACTTGGTTTGAAGTTCTTGGTTATCAAAGCCCAAATCTCACAGTGACATCACTTGGGAAGTCCAAGTTTATCCAGTTTATCCATGGGCAGAAATTGCCCTGGGGATTTCAGATCTGCCTCATCTGGAAAATTCAGAAAATTATGTAGAAATCACATCAAGAAAACCTTTGCTTTGAAAGTTAATCAAGAGTCATTTATTAACTTTCCTGTACATTTTCAAAAAGGAAAGTGTGTGTATACATAAGCATCTACTTTGTAAAAAAGAGCTGCAGGGCTGAAAATATCATTTTCGCTTTCATTTAGTTTGGCAAAGAATTAACCCACCGTAAACAACCTACCATGTTACTAATATAAGATAGTTTTACTTAGAAGCTGTTTTCAGTATTTTATTTTGGCTTAGTCAAGAGGAAAGTTAGATATTTAGCTAGCTACCTTCAAACTACCAATAAACAAACCTGACGTACACTCTGCTAAATAATTATTCAGGCCCCATGCTTGCTGGTGATGGTTACAACACACATGCTCTATCGTTCCCTGGGTTCGTAAGACAGAGCTCAGCGCCAGGAATCAGCATAACTATTCTACATCCGCTCAGGCTCTGTGGACCTCTCGAAATTTGACACAGATTATTATGTCTCTCTGGACTTCTCCTTATTTCACTTCTAAAATGGTGTTGGATGAGATGATTTCTTAGTGCTTTCTAAAATCATAATTTAATCGAATTATAACTTCAGCCAAAATTACTAGGGATAATTTGGTCCACCTTTCTTCACATTGAATGAATACACAGATTTTTCAGCTGTATTTTAGGGCAAACTGTGAGGTGTCTCTCTTCATTATTTGGAAATAAGATGTGACCCCTGTTCCCCGTTTTGTTTTAAACTATGAAGATAACGCACAATGGACCATGACAGAAAGAAGAAAGGTTTGATTGTAAATACCAGCACATCTAAAGGAAGAATGTATCAAAAGAGAGTTTTCACCACCTCCACCTGCTCCATCTCTTCACAAGGGAAATAGGGCGTGACCGAAGCAGCAAGGGAGGAATAGGTGAGAAGGAAGTGTCAGGGCAACACTAGTGCGGCTGCCTGTCCCAGCCCAGTGCTCTCACACATTGGAGTTGCATGTGATATTGCTCTCGTGGACTGCTCATGTGTTCAGCCAGCGAACTCTGCCATTCCCTTGAGAAAGTAAACACGCGTCCAGCCATCCATCAAGTTGGAATAACAGACATGCTAAAGCCAGCAGCAAAGTTTATGGGAAACAGTATTTTTCCCAAGGATACGTCACAGCTACAAAATGTCACACAGCCCTCTTCTTTGAGGGATTACTGCTTTCTTACTCATGGAGTAACATTTTTCTCTAGTATCATAGACTATCAGAAATTTGACTGTAGGAAATTATATCAGTAGGGGTGAAACATTCCATTCTTGCCTAGAGGATCTCAGTCACTTGGACACAGTGAAGCAGCCTCAATTTCCAACCCAGGTGTAGTGCTTCAGATAAGAAGTGTCTAGACGCAATATTCCACATCAATCTGAACTTTGTGGTTTCCAAGGAAACAGGACTTGAAATCCATGTCATGGTCCAGGCTTGATATTAATCCTTTACCCATAACCCTGTTTTGCTTTGAGCCTATCGAAGCACTCCTTCATTTAATTTTCACTTTAATTCCAACTCTTCCTCAAATGCTATAATAACTTGGCTTTTCCTTGTTTTGAAATAGTTCAATAAACTTGATTTTTAGGACTTTAGGTCTGCTTCTTTTGAACTTAGCCTTTTAGGCTAGGTAGGACATCAGGTAGTCTATCACGGTAGAGAATGCTCTGTGTGATTGCCATATTTCTCAATTTAATTCTTTTAGCTTTTTAAAAATTTTGATTTCTGTGTACAGTAGGTCTGTCCCCAAGAGATAGACCCACTATTGGGAAACAAGAAAATAATTTAATTTTTAAGCTCACACAGGTGCCAAAGGGCCATATCACCAAATAAGTAATGAATGAGTACCTGGTAGGTATGTTAGAAGACAGCCCCAGAAACCACCTTATGTGGACAAGTATATATTCTTCTAACTTCTGCAAATTCCAGAATGTTCTCATTTCCTTTAATGACCATAACACTATCCATTGATAACATTGTGGCTCTCTGAGCTGCAGAAATTTGGCAGAATTTTTGTCTGTGAAAGTAATAAAATTGAAACTATAATTTTGGAAAAGTACTTCATGTTTTGAAAATCAATACATTAAAAAGTATTTTTTTTTTTTTTTTTTTTTTAGACAGAGTCTCACTCTGTTGCCCTGGCTATAGTGTTGTGGCGTCAGCCTAGCTCACAGCAACCTCAAACTCCTGGGCTCAAGCGATCCTTTTGCCTCAGCCTCCCGAGTAGCTGGGACTACAGGCATGCACCACCATGCCCGGCTAATTTTTTCTATATATATGTTTTTTTGTTGGCCAATTAATTTCTTTCCATTTTTAGTAGTGACAGGGTCTCGCTCTTGGCTAAGGCTGGTTTCAAACTCCTGACCTTGAGCGATCCGCCCTCCTCGGTCTCCCAGAGTGCTAGGATTACAGGCATGAGCCACCACATCCGGCTCAAAATATTCTTTATATCAAGGAATCA
>CAUYRT010101790.1:0-36127 GCA_963574885.1 Lepilemur ruficaudatus | reverse complement strand
GTTGACTTATCTTGTTACATTCAAAAACCTACTCTGTCAAAGTAGTCCAGAGAGTACATACATAGTGCTCCAACTATACCAAAAAAAAAAAAAAAAAAAAGAAGAGTTTTATTCTTAATTCTCAGTAAATTGGGAGAGATTCTAATTTATGGTAACAAATTCATACCTCTTGCAGGTACAGGGCAAGCAAGGGCTTGGGTTGTGGGTGCCTGAACTGATGAACTAGCATCATACACACCTAGGGTGCATGATGCTAGTTCATCAATTCCAGACACCTGTCTCTGGAATCTGCCTGTACTGAGACCGTACATGGTCTGTCCACATTCAGTCCTTGTGGTTAATCAGGCTGTGCTACTTGCCCTGACTTTCAGTTTGACAGTTTTCCCTCTTGCCTTACAGAATCTGAGGTTTAACCAAATATTGCCTGAGAGTATAGACTTACTGAGAAGGGAGCAAGCAGGGTGGAATTACTTGGGCTGAAATTTGGGAATGACAAAAAGAAGTGGCCTACAGTGTAGATTTGGACGGGGAATGAAAACTAACATATAACTCTGCATTATGCATTTGATTGTCTAAGTTAAAAGTAGATCAGGCTAGATAAACTAAGTGATTATGTCTAAATCTCTATACCAGTTGTAGCTTAGAATAACTAATTGGGATTGGATGAGTTAACTCAGATTCCTTAGCTCACATGTAGAAATTCAGAGAGTGAACTTGGCCTACACAGATTCTCAGTTTCCCCAAATGTGCCTCAGAGAAAACTTCTATCACTGCTGGAATATATATCTAAGATTTCTCCCATCTCTCAGGGCTGAAGCCAAACCTCCATCACAAGCCCGTCCCCTTAACAAAATTAAAATATAAAGTAAATGGTTTCAGCTTTGGCCTTTGAAGTATATGGTGAAGAAAATCATACTGACTTTCATTCTGAAAACCACATGTAGAAACTAGACCAAGAAATTACTTCCATGCTCCAGATATAATGGCAAAGAATTTCTTTGTTATATTTTTGTCTAGATTGTATAACCTTATGTAAATGTGTTTGTTGGATTTATATGTGTTCTGACTTTTTTTAGAAACTGTTTTAGGTGGCAGATTTAATAATTAGTAGAAATTTAAAGGTAAAAGAGGGTAAATAGAGTTAAAAGGAAAAAAAAACCTCAGGGAGTTATAATATAGTAAACTTAAGGATCAAGCCCCATTCTAGGACCACATGGTACACTGTTCTGCTTGCCGGTTAAGGGTGAAGCTTTAACATGGGAGCTAGTGCTACAAGTTTTAGACTTAACGTTTGATTATCTAAATTGAGTTATATGATCATTTCTCTTGCCCAAACAGAAGACCATCTAACCAGAGCTGAGCTGTAGGGTGGGTACCTACAAATCAAGCCAGGATTTTTCTTTGGAAGCAGCTTCAAATCCACTTCAGCCCTTGAGAAAGTATGCAGTTGAAATTCACAAATACTATGCTCAATTCAGCATGGTGAAAATGGCTTTTTCCTGTAAAAGACTTCAGAGAATTCTCTTTCATGGCCATAACAAAACCTCAGTAATGCTTCTAGTTGTGCACGGTGTAGCCTGTACTTCCCAGGTAACTGAATGAATTGGCCACCTGTATGCAGTTATTTGATACTGAAACCTTAAATATTGGAGAATGTCAGTGAAAGATTTGTATAGGGTTTGTTAAAGTGAACATTAAGTCAGGACAACAGATAAGAGATTGCACCCATATGCTCTCAAAGCCAGCTTTGTTTCATTATAAAATAATGCCACAGTGACATATAAGAAGTATGTTGGATAGAAAATTTACCCAACTTTTCACTATAGCTTGGCTATAAATCATTAATTCATTCTGAAACAAGATCAAAGCCAATGAAAAATCAAAAGTGGCAAACAGTATTGCATATTGTTTTGGACAGATGTTCTCATAGGTGGAATGCAATGTATTAATAACACTGATGATCTAAAGTTTTTAGAAAATAAATATCAAAATAATGGATCTATAGAAAGGGATATCTTGAGAATCTCAAGAATCCATTCAGAAGAGAGGTTAATTAAAAGAAATTAAATTGAACATGACAAAGATCTTGGTTTCCAAGGCAGACCAGGTTTCTCAGAGTTTTGGTAGTAAGCCGTTTTTACCAGAAGATCTGTTTGAAGTTATTCTGTTTTGTTTGAGATAGAGTCTCGCTCTGTCATCCCTGTTAGAGTGCAGTGGTGTAATCATAGCTCACCGCAACCTTGAACTCATGGGCTCAAGCGATCGTCTTGCCTCAGACTCCCCAGTAGCTGGAACTACAGACACATGCCACAATGCCTGGCTAATTTTTCTATTTTTAGTAGAGACAGAGTCTCACTCTTGCTCAGGCTGGTCTCAAACTCCTGAGCTCAAGCAATCCTCCTGCCTCAGCCTTCCAGAGTGCGAGGCATGAGCTACCATACCTGGCTTCTATTTGAGGTTGAAGAGTTAAAATAAAGGGATTTTTAGGACCCAATTTCAGAAAAGCTTGTGGATCCATAATATTTGAGTCACCTGCTCTGTGAGTATAAATCAGGGAGAACCAGACGTCCTGATTACCACTTGGTTACCGCAGCTCTCACCAGAGTCATATCACCAGGCCCTAAAAGCACCCTCCATTCTTTTTACCTGATACCATTGCAGTTTATTGGACTAAAGTTTTTGAAAGCAGTAAAGCAAATTGTTACAGGATTTAATCTGACTCCTGTTGGTGGTTTTGGTAGTGTTGTTAATTATTAATTTTTGTCATCTTTGTAGAGCGAATAGTCTATGGAGGGAGGAAATGTGTTACATTAAGCATTTTAGGCTAATTTTGATTATTCATCTTGATGTTACTGAACCATGATATCCATTTTAGAGGAGAGTATTTAAATCTTCTCCTAAATTCCTTATTCTTGCCTTCCATTATAACATGGACTTTCCAAGATCTAGACTTAAAATACATCTCTCAAGTATAATACGCAGTGAGATTTTCCCTTATTGTTTATTCTTTCACAATAAATAAAATGTTAAAATGCTATTCAAGTTTTACTGGAGTAACATTGTACTTAATAGTGCAATAAAGTAGTTAAAGAATTTTCCCACTTTCTTTTTTATTATAATGCTACCGGGGCATATACTTGACCTTTTATCAATAAACACCATGCTTCTGTGCCCAGCAGGACTAACATACATTCTCAGGGTAAGACATTTGCTTGAAATTAGTACCAGATAATACCATTCTTTGGAGTGCTTTTAAGAAAAATGTATTAAGTTATATTCATTTTCTAAGGAAAATATTCAAGTATGAAATTTCACTTTTGCATCAGTTGCAAGATGAGTTAAAATGCATAAAAAGTGGAGCTGTTTCCTAGAGAAAACATGGCAAAGTTAGAAAGATAAAGATTTAGGGGGAGGGGGGCAAGGACAATGTACGTAACCTTAACATTTGTACCCCCATAATATGCTGAAATAGAAAAAAAAAGAAAGATAAAGATTTAATTTTCTCATATCAGAAAAATTGTACAGATTTAGAAATAAAGAAATGAACCATTTTAATTTCAAAATAGCACTCTACCCTGATCTTTACAATGGTCTCTCATCGTTGCTGTTCCCTGAATGTTTTGTTTTACTATCATGATGCCAGTTTAACTTTTATGTGAAATGAGACTCTGCATATAAAAGTTAATGAGTTTAGTGTAAATAGTTGGATTTAATGTTGTGTTTAGTAGGAAATGTGGCAAATCACTAAATCTTTATGTATTCTTCCTTTGTCCATCCATTTATTGCAGCCTTCTCAGAGTTATGGGTTCTATACACCTACACCTAGGTTTTCAGGAGAAGGCTCCCTGCTGTCTAACAGTCATAGAAAAAATTAAGCATCTCGTTTTCTCAGTGGGATTTATACCACATCAGACTTTTGACAGCAGAAAAGCATAAAAATTACTTTTCAACCACAAATGTGATCATACTGTTAGGTTAAATGTTTGAGGACAAAAATCAATTAAGAATTACTGAGTTTTGGTCCCCCTGGAACATTGACTCAGCTGAAAATCTAATAAGAAATATTTAATTTTTATAATCTAGTTCATTAAACAGGAATTGCCCATATCCATTTTAAAAGTGCACAGAAAAGCACTAGGTGAGCCTAGGATATCTTGTAATAAAAAGCAAAAATTGGCTGTACATCCAATAGAATTATTTCAAAGGGCACAAAATCCAGATTGAAAGGGCTCCAATGGGACACACTGAGCACCAAAAAGAATGATGATAGTAATGATTGATGATACATTGAATGAATGAAAAAATCCATGAGTTCACAGTAATACTTAGAAAATATAAAGAGAGATGGAAGTGCAGAGGGTTTTAAAAGAGGAAAAGTTGATCTTTACAGAGGAAGGCCAACTAATAAGATTAAAGAAAGAAGTAGGGCTGCATGTGGTGGCTCACATTTGTAATCCTCGCACTCTGGGAGGCTGATGCGGGAGGATCACTTGAACTCAGGAGTTCAAGACCAGCCTGAATTGAAAAATTAGCTGGGCACCGGTAGCACACACCTGTAGTCCCAGCTACTCGGGAGGGTAAGGCAGGAGGGTCGCTTAAGCCCAGGAGTTGGAGGTTGCAGTGAGCTATGATGACACCACTGCTCTCTACCTGGAGCACCAGAGTGAGACTCTGTCTCAAAAAAAAAAAAAAAAGTAGAAAGTTATAATTTTGTAGCTCTGATCATATTCATTAATTCAGGCAAGAATTGTCAGTGGTTGCTTAAAAATAGGTTCATCCATGTGGACTAAAAGTATCACCTCATAGAGGTTGTTAATTACCAAGGAAAATGGTACTTTACAGTGGAGCATTTGGGAGGTCTTTACCCTACATAAATTTAACCCCACCAGTAGTGGAACAACATGACGTGTGTCAACCGTTGTGATTAAGTCAGTAGTTCACAGTGGCCCCTATGTGGCATTTGTGCAAAGAATGTTTCACTGAATCTAATTATAAGGAAACCATCAGACAAATACAGAGTTTGGTACAGTCTATGAAACAGTTGGCCTGGTTTCTTCAAGAAAGTGAGTATTATGAAAAAGAAAGGCGGGGTTGTTGGTGAGGAGAGAGGACGTGCTAGGTGGAAGACCCAAAGAGACATTACTATATACAATGAGTAATTCTCCATTAAGATTTCAAAAAGGGAGAGGTGTTATAAGGCATTCCCTATTGAAGAATAATTGGGGGAATTTGAATATGGACTATAGTGTTTACATCAGATATTATGTAATTGCTGTTAATTTTCTAGGTGTAATAATCATGTATGGTTATGCAGGAGAATGGAATTCTTAGGATATTCATGAAGAAGTATTTAAAGGTGAATGTCAAAATATCAACAACTTTTAAATGGTCCAGTCAAAAATTGTGTGTGTGTGTTTGTGTGTGTGTGTTAGAGAGGGAGAAGGGAGAGAGGGAGGAGAAGAACGGAGGAAATAAAGTAATTTTGTGTGACAAAATGTTAACAATTGGTGAATCTAAGTGAAGATTATACTTGTATTTATTGTACTATTCTTGTACCTTTTTATTCTTTGGTAAATTTGAAGATGTTTAAAATAAATAGCTGGGGGGAAGAGTAGGCAGATGTATTGGAGAAATTTATTGGTTAAAGAGGTGGACACCAGTCCATGAACCACTAGGGTCCGTGAGGAAGTCTTTATCAGTCTTACATGAAATGGGAAAAGTAAAGATACAAGAGGAATTTTTCATGAAAATAAATATATCTGAAGGATTGTTATTTATAATAGATATGTCCTTCCTTTTTTATCTTTGTGCCTAAGTGCTCTTTTTGGTAACAATGGTTGTAGTAGTAATGGGTTTTCTTTTTAAACAAGTCTGTACGATATGAATGCTGGGAGGGCACTGGGTTAAAGGAGCGGTTCTGTTCACTCAATCATTCAACAAGTGCTTCTTGAAAGCCTATTACATAGCAAGTCCTCTCCGGGCTCTGGGGCTCTGGAGGTGAACAAGACAGAATCCTGGCTTGTTCTTTCCACCTAGAGATGTTCATCTTTGTCTTCCCTGGGAATGCCCATGAGTCAGTCTCTAGGCATTTTTCTATTTCAGCCAAATTAGTCCCAGTTATGTATTTTTGACACACTACTTAAGATGTTTCAAAAAGTATTCTATCTAATAAAATGAAAACACATGATAAAAAAAAAAAATCACTGGTTTTGTGGTAAAGGATGCTGTAGTGAATTTTTTGGCTATTAACTTATATAAACTATTTATCTCTGCCTATGTACCTCCTGTTTCTATTCTAAGCTTATTTTTTAAAGTAAATCTACTTGACTAGATGTTGTTGAGATTCTTGTGGGTATCGTATTGTACAGACTTGTTTAAAAAGAAAATCCGTTACTACTACAACCATTATTTTCCCCTGGAGACTGAGAGAGGGCTGACGAGGTAGGGGCCAAAAGGCCCCTCTGCCAGTCTTTGGGCAGATTTGCCTAAACTGCTGTGCTTGGGGGTAAACTCTCCATTTCCTTATTTTTCTAACTAACTGGATTTTTCCCCCTTCACCCAGTCAATCCAGTTCTAACCATCAAGTCTCCATCTCTACTCTTCTCTGTCTTTTTTCTTTTTTTCACACCCTTCCACGTAGACTAATGTGGCATCTCTGCTCTTTTATTAAAAGGAAGTGCTAAAGTGGCTGGCAAAATACTTGTTCATTTTTGATAAATACAGGGGGTCCCAAAAGTTGCCATACATAGGGAAAAATGGGAAATTGTGCCTAAATATACCCAAAGGGTACAAAATTTTTCCTTTGAAAAATTTTATAAAATGTTATAATGAATATACTTTAAAGGTACATTTAGCTACAATTTCCCATTTTTCCTATATATGGCAACTTTTGGGACACCCTATAGAGTGAACCCTCTTAAAGTTGACATTAATTTTTTAAAAAATTCCTCACATATGAGGTTCATGATAAAGAAAATGAAGAGAGTGGATGTGGTACTGGGTTTCTGTTTTAATTTGGGTTCTTGGACTCCGGAAAACAGTATCTCCTAAATGTTGGGGAGCCAGCTATTCTTGAACACTTCAACAGGGCAACAATAACACTTACACAGCACTTACATATACTAAACAAACAGCCCTGAGTTACTTCAAGAACCTTTAAATTTCTTTCTATGTGTTATAGTAGATCCACCCTGAAACTGTTATGATCAACTCGAAGCCTTTGTCATCGTTACCCATCAGGAGTTGGCATAGTGGTAGGAGTAGATGGTCATTTAGACAAGCTCATACAACAGCATCTGCAGGAAACACCATGACCAGAGTGATTCCTTTAAGTATTCCTAAATAAACTTTTGGGGCATTCCTAAGAAATTACAAAAAATTATCTCCAAAGTGCCAAATGCCTGCATTCCCACCACCCTGAAGAGCAAGCTGTTAACACATTAGAAGCTTTGTTTCGCCAGTGTACGCCAGAACACAAACTCTAGGAGCACAAGAGCTCATCTGTCTTATTCACTGCTATACCTACTGCTTTCTCCAAGAGTGCTCAGTGCACAGTAGGTGCTTCACTAGTGTTTGTTGAATCCTACGTTACAGATAACATTTTAGCTTCATTTGACCACCACTGACAGACTCACTCCTCTTTTCCCTTCTCCACGGGCACCCTCACGAGTTTAATTGGATACTTCCTCTTTGTATTTTGTGTTCAAACATACATGTTTTCATGAACAACATATAGTGTTTTGTGTGTTTTAGCGTTTATATAAATGGCATCCTATCATGTGTATCTTTCTGAAACTTGCTTTTTTCACTGTATGTTATCATCTGAGATTTGTTCATGTTGGTACATAAAAAGTTTTTTTCCTTTTAATCTTGTTCCTTCATGTGAATATACCTCATTTGGTTATTTATTCCCCTACTGAGATGCTTTTAGGTTGTTTCCACTTTTTTGCAGTTATAAATCTACCTCTTATTAATGCCCCCTCCATTCCCACTCTTTGGGAATAGAAGAATGGAAAAATGATAATATTAGCAGTGCTCATAATCACTGCGACACCCTGGACGGTCACTAATTGGCACTATGTACCAAGCACTATTCTAAACACTTTGTATTCATTATCAAGTTTAGTCCTCAGAACAATTTAGAAAACTGCAAACTAGAAAACTGAGGCCTGACTTTATGACGACATTGGGTAAAGTCCTACAAACTCAGTAAGTGGCAGATTCAGGTTTCAAACCCAGTGCCTGAGGGCCAAAGCTGTGAGCATGAGAAAGGATAACCTCTCTTCCCTCACCACTGCTTCCCTCATCCTGACAGGGAGATGCTGAGTTCCACAAAGTGTATAGGAATAGAGGAACGAACTGATGATCTCCACGCCATTGAAAAGTTGAAATGCCTATTACCATGGTTTCTCTCTTCATAGGAACATTTTTTGCTTGACTGTCATTTTAAGAGTTAAGCCAATTGAAAAGTCCTTCCCTTTCACTTATAATGATCTTTAGGCAGATAATTGGGACAAAGTACTTGTCTTATTGAATTAACCTTTCACAAAGAGATGGAAAGTCTAAAATTATTTATGGAGCTTAACCATCAGCTATAACTCTCTTGTGTATGTATCCGTAAAGGAAGCTTCTGAGGAGGATGTGTGTTAAGATAGGGGCAGGAGTCTTTATTTTGGGCAATTCAAGAATATTTGAAAATATATTTTTACTTTTTCTCCTTTCATCCAGCAAGATTATTTACATGCTAATGTAATGGGTCATAAAATGAGTTATAGCTGAAGAAAATTGCCTAATAAAGTATGAAATTGGAAGTCTAAAGATTGAAACTTTTTCAGGACATTGCCGAGAGAAGCCTTTCTGATCAGCAAATGTCATTGATTATGATGTGGTGATGGTGGTGATGGTTATGGAGAACGCTTTCCTCTGAAAAGACCCAAACCATTTACATTTACAAATTGAGGAGCCCTGTATTTTCATCGTATCTTATGTTGAGAACAGTTGACACACAAAAAATAAAAATTTAGAAAAATAAAGTCAGCCCCAAGAGCCAGGGAATAGCTGACCTTCCTCAGAGTGTGTTTTCAGGAGGTTTAGAAAGGATTCCCCAACACCCCCACACTTTGCCATCACAAAGACTGATATTCTACAACTAGACTCCTTGTTTTTTTGTTTTTCAAATGCATTTATAAATTTTTAGAAAAATAAAATGCTTTAACAACTGTTAATGATGACCAATGGGGTTTTAAAAATTATTTAATTAGAGATTTAATGTAAAATGTAAGGTAACCTCAATTCCCACTAATATGTAAGGTATTAATATTTAATTGCACTGAGGGTAGGTAACTATGCTAAATCTTGGCATCAGATGCTTTCCTGAAAAGCTTTAATGACTAAGGAGTGAAGAGAATTCAGAACTACTGCATCCTAAAAGGCAGTGGGGAGCATAGTATGATGCAAACGGCTCCCAGAATGGAAACCTGTACATGTTCAGAGATCCACTGTCCCTGCTTTCTTGTGGAACTAGCCCTATGGCCCAAGAGCCAAGACCTGCATGGGATTTTCTAATATCCAGCTAGTGTTCTGTCCGTTGTGTGCCTTTGGAGCTGATAATGCCACTATCTCCCAAATGAGGTTAATGCCTTGTAGAGTTAGTTGGTACATGGCATTTTGCATACACTTAGCAAAAGGGGTAATATCTGTAGGTATGAAATTCTGCAGTTTTTCAAGCTGTAATTATGCTTCTGCTTATAAAAAGCTAGGTTGGATGCCTTAAGCCATTAATATTTTGGCTTCATTCTTGCCTTATTCTTTTGCTATGATGGCTTTTTATGTATTTTAGCTTTTCTGTTTCCTTGTTTGTGAATAGTGTCTTTCTCCTTCCCCTTTTCTAGTAATGCTGTTGCTTTATCTCTCTTCAATTCATATTTTTTTCCTTTCTTTTTGCTGCATGGAGACTCTCTGCTGTACAAGTGTAAGTATTTTTTTTGGTGGCTCTGCGGTTTCTGGCTATACTAGTTTATATTCTTGTGCTCCATTTGCTTCTGTGCTGCTTGGCTGGTCTCCCAGGAGACTGTAGTGTCGTCGTCCATCTGCAGATCCTGAATGAAATAGGCAACGATTTAGAGACAAGATTGGATTTTACAAGATCGTTCAGCTAGCAAAACAGGCGATGAATTTAAAATATCACCAGCCATGTGCCAGAAAGCAAGCATAGTGTTGATGAAGAGGATACAAACATTCAAGAGAAGAAAAGTGCTTACTCCATTTATACAATAATAAAAATGAAAAGACATGATTTGCTTAAATTTCCAAGGTTTTTTTTCCTAATTCTTGTCTTACTGCTTGTTTTGGGCCCTGGGTTATAAAAAATTGGCACCATGATTTGCTTATTGTATTAGAAGAATTTTCCTAATCTGTTTCTCAACTGGTACTGTTTTGCTTTTTTCTTTTAAGCTGTGATGGGAGTTGGGAAGAAATTATAAATTCTTGAGCTTGGAGTAAGAGCGTTATTTATTATTCTTTGCGCAAACTTGGCACAAACAAGGAAACTACCTCATCCTATTTTTGTTGTAATAATAAGCAATTTTTAACTGTCATTAAAAAAAATAGTATGTGTAGGAATTACATGCTAAAAGTGAGTTTGACAGGAAAATATGTTGCATTGTTTGTAAGGTTCCAGTGTTAGTCTTTTAGCTTGTGGTAAAGGTGGACAGAACTCTGTTGAGCTATAGGCAGAATAGTTTTAATAACTGTCATTAAAAAAAATAGTATGTATAGGAATTACATGCTAAAAGTGAGTTTGATAGGAAAATATGTTGCATTGTTGGTAAGGTTCCAGTGTTAGTTTTTTAACTTGTGGTAAAAGTGGACAGAACTCTATTGAGCTACAGGCAGAATCGTTTTAAATCCATTGTAATCTATTATAAAAATTGGATGAAATAAGATTTCAGAATAATGTAGATGTCAATGCTGCTTTTGGATTCTTACAAAATAGAGATATGGTATATCGTCTGCCACGGTAGGGATTTATTGATGGTTTATGATATTAGGACAAGAAGTCTGCTGAAGATTTCCCTTCTAAATTACATTTAAAATACGGTTTAACACATTGTTTTCTCATTTCTTCAGGATGTGACTATTGAAAATTACTTATTACTCAAAATGCATTTTTAAGATAAGTTAATTTTATCTAGGCTTAAAGTTGACAACGTTAACCATGAATTGATTTGTGAAAGGTCCATTTGGAGTGTGCGCTTCTTCTGTCTCAGTTGCAGCCCCCTTCATCTGATGGGCAGTTTGTGATTTCCCTGACTCAAAAAACACTTAGGCATTGACCAGTGTCAAGGGAAGGTCAATGAAGACTAAGAAACAGTCTGAGAAAATTAACTCTTTCATTTTGATACAAAAAGGGAAGAGAGCTAACAGTTCCAAAGAAGATGGTAAAGTCAGATTTTTTTTTTGCCTAGGATGTAATTCATCAGTCAACTCAACAGTTGAGGGGAGGAGGTGGGAAAAGTGCAAATAAACCAAATTTCTAGAAAAACACTGAATATTTGCTCTTAAATATACACTTAGGTGGATTAACATAGTTCATGTTTACATTTCTTCTTGCTTTAGATTTATATGTAATGGGAATGTAGGAATAAGCCAGTAAGGTTGAGGAGATCCACATTTTCCGTAAAACTAAGGAAGAATAAATTACAAAGAAAAGTAAGAAAAACGTGAGGGAAATAAGATTCATTTTTTTTTTCTCTCTGGTGTTATACTGAAACTCTGTGACAGAAAGAGATGGAAACTAGGTTTCATTCTTCAGACCAATTGCAGAAACTAGCCTGATTACACATGTTCTCTATTTTAGCAACAGTCCATTGGCCGTGTTGCAAAACTTCAGAAATAACAGATATGATAAGTACAGTGAAAGGGTTTTGTGGGAAATATAATTAGAAGTTATTTGTACTTGTAAAAAGCACACAAAATAAAGGAAAACAATGAAATGCATTAGAATGCATTTTTCTGACATTCACACTTTGTATACTGGGCTTTGAAGCATTACAAAATGAGACCAAGAGGAGAAAACTGGTTCCCCTTTGATTGATATCAACCATCAGAAAATACTGATGATTTTGTGTGTTTCTTAATGTCTCTAAAATTAGGTTGAGCTGAATGATTCATTTACAGATGGACATCAGTTTGTAAATGAGTCTCTTTCTATGCATATTATATATTCTATCCTTTTATATGGTAACTGTATTTTCATCTATTTAAACAATTGCAGTGTATTTGAAATGTCATAATTTTCATATATTTTACATGTATTTGGTATCCATTATAAAAGCTTCAATGATACAGAAACTTGAGCCAGATTATTTTTGCTCATGAATACTCTTCCTATAAAGTAAAGTCAAGAGTCACAGGAAACAAAAGACTTCTTCAGTTCATGCATTTTTATAGTTCTTTCCTATTTATTTGTGACTATCTAAATGAAATTGGCTAGAAATTATAACCCAAGCTGCTACTTGATTCTTTTATCTACCATGTTTATATACAAGGCGGATAAAATACTGGAGAACTTTTCATAACTAAACACAGCATAAATTTTGGTAGTTTGTACCTCTTGAGAATTAATTATTTTCGGAGGTTTCACCTGGGAATAGACTAATCCTGCCACTAACTTATTCAGCCAACTGCAAGGCCAGTTTTGGGGAGAACTGCCTTCAAACTGGATTCCTTTCCAGTTGTATTGGGTTGACTGTGTTTTTATTGAACCTGCAAAGCCTGTTGCTTTATACATAGATACTCCTCAGATTGTCTACTTTTAACAAAACCTTGAAAGAACCAAATCAGCAAATTTCATTTTATATTTCAGGAAAACCAGCCTGGATTTAAATATAATTGCTCATAATTTTTTCTTTCCCTTTTCTTTCGACAATTAGTAATAGCAAAAAGATATTATTATTAAAACTGGCATATTTATTTGTCAAAACTGTAGAGTTGGTTGCTTTAAAAGTTAGTATGAACTGATTTTTTTCTTTGAGCCAAAAAATGTTTTTCAACCATGTGGATTATTATTATTATTTTTGAGAAAGCCTTAGATGACAACCTATTAAATGAAGCGAAAGTATACGAAGTTCTTTCAGTTATTGTAGCTCTTAATTCATACAAGTACCAGTTTTTAGTACCAAACCAGTTAAAACATCCCTACAGTCCATCCATCTGTATATTGGTCATGAATGGGGTGGTAGGAGGGACATTGAGCTCCCTCATCACTGGGTTCTGTCCCTGGCACTGCTTCTACTGCCAGCTTGAGTGTTAGCCTTTATCATCTCCATGATTCGGTTTTGTCCTTCGAGTTTCTTTGTGTAAATGACTAAAGGTCCCTCCACCTTTGACATTTGTGTGATCCTGTTGAGGGAGAAGATAATGCCTGTCTGAGGGTTGGCTTTGTGCCATAAGCAGTTGACACCAATGCTAGGAAAATGCTGTTAAGTTTTGGCCTTGGTTTGAGTTTGGGTTTCATTTTTAAAAGACTAGCAAGATCAAAGTGGTCTTACTGAGAAGTGCCAGCAGATTCAGACTTTTGAATCCTGGCATCTTTTCCTGGTCTTTGCCCATGATGGAAAGATCAAAATCTTGGTGTAAATGTGAAATAAAAGAGTTAAACCACTTAAATCATTGAAGTAACACAGAAAGAGTTCAGTGTTGCCTCCACTGATGTTGCTGTGACAATGAACTGTGAAGATTTATGTTTTCAATTTTTTGTGACTGATTTTTGCAGTCTTTGAATTTTATTTTTATATCTATTTTAACATCCTCATGTACAGCTTCGAGTTAAATTCTCTATCATACGTTGTTCTTTCCAGCTATATAAACAGAATTTAGCTGGTTAGGCTGGGGGAAAAAAGTAAGAGGTTAGCTGTATCATTTGAGAAGTTTAAATGTTTAGAAATATATCACTTCAGTCTTTTCAGTTAGGCTACCAGCCGTCCTCCAAAGCAGTGAAAATGATGTTTAAATGCTGAATTTAAATAATCAATCTGAAATGTTTCTGAAGTTTGAAAGGGGAGTTTTCTGTGACTACTTGTCTAAGTGTTTTCTTTATTTTATTGCTAGATGACTCCTAAATCCAAAAGGAAGAGTATCCATAGCCGAATGCTACGGCCTGTTTCTAGGGCCTTTGGTAAGTGAGTGTTTTGCTAATGCCAGTCATTTCCCTGTAACTGTGAAACACCCTCAGCAAGGCCCTCAGACCATTTTAGGGATGTTTCTTAGGGATGTACTATATGGGTAAATACTGAGAAAGAGAGTTAAGTGATTTGCGAATGAGTGTTTGCTATGCCATGACAAAAATACTTTTAGGAACTTTTTTTATCCATTCCTATACTAAGCTTTGGCCTTAGACTTTTTTTTTTAATTTTAGAAATGGAGTTTGATCTAGATAAAGCACTAGAAGAGGTGCCGATTCACATTGAAGACCCGCCCTTCCCATCCATCAGACAAGAGAAGCGGAGTTCAGGATTTATCTCTGAGTTGCCCTCTGAAGAGGGGAAGAAGCTGGAGCACTTTACCAAGTTACGCCCTAAACGAAATAAGAAGCAGCAGCCTACCCAAGCAGCGGTAGGTGGGCCGGGAGTCCGCATCTCTCTCTCACCCTTTCCTTCTCAGGGTAGGGCGTGGGGAAGCTGGAGATTCTTGCTGCAGTGCTTTTCACAGCACAAAAGCTATAGTTAAGGAGACTAGCCCATCTCTACATCTAGAGACTAGCCGTCTCTAGCATCTCAACTCGGTGCTCAATTTTGGAGAAGACAATGCTGTTAAGTGTCTAACTCTTGAGAACAGAGTCACCCTTGGAAATCCCTAGAAAAATATCAGACATGTGGGTGAGATAAATAGGGCTGTGCCTGTAGCACTTTACAGTGTCTGGGCAAAAAGATGTAAAATAAGTACCAAAAGAATTTATTTGTTATTAAAAATTGTTTGATTTTGGGGTACACACAGATGCTCCCCTCACCTCCGTGCTCTGTCCTTCTGTGGTCTCTCTGAAGAGGCCCTGTGTGGGAGCTCCAGTGTGTGACTTCACGTGCTGCTCTTTCTACTCCAGTAGAAGATTGAATTGTATGTGCTGATGAGCCTTACTGTAATTCACCCTGTGTCTCCCTGTGTCTTTTCTTTATAGCCAAACTTCTTGGAAAAGTTTGCCTGTGCCTGCTGTCTCTCTTCCTCACCTTCCTGTCACTCCACAATCCACCAAAATCTTCCTCCTACACCTGCTCACCCCAAACTACCCTGCCAGGGTCACTCCTGACCTAATCCTGTGGACTCTGTTCAGCTGTCTGTCACCTTACTGGATGTCTCAGCAGTTCCTCAACACAGAAAGCTCCATCCTTCCCGAAAGGCAGTTTGCTGTTGGTCTCTGAGTTGTCACATTCTTTTCTTTTCTACCCGCTTCTCCAGTGATGTGTTTTCAGTTTTCCTCTGCCCGGCCTTTAAACTACAGCCCTCTCTGCTAAGCTCTAGATTGCTGGATATCTGCTTGCCTCCTGAACTTGAGAATGCCAGGGCACCTTGGGCTCAACAAATTCAAAACTGAGAGCCTATCTTTCCCTACAAACCTGCTGTTCCCCTTACGTCCTCTGTTCTTCATGAGACGCCATCAGTTGACAGGTTAGGAAGCTGAATGTGATGCTGATCACCAGCCCTCCACCTTCCTTGTTGGCATCGCTGCCTCCCATCCTGGGCTCCAGTCCTCTAGGGCTCTGCCCCTTTTCTCATTGTTTTCGCCTGCTTCTTGGGCAGATAACTACTCTCAGATTTTTCAGCTCTCCACTGAGGCAAGATTTCTTCCAGGAAGCCCTCCCTATTTCTACCTCTTTGCTCCCACAAAGCTATGGTTATATGACACCAGGGAAGGATGTTCTCAGACTGGTTGTGCTCAGTGCGCAGCCTGAACAACTCTCCATGGAGGCCCTGGCTTCTCTAGTGCCTGATGCTTACTCTGTTACAGCTCTCATCACACATTGTTTTCACAACTCTCTCCTTATCTGTAAGTTCTATGTAGACAGGACCTGTGATTTATCATCAATGGTAATATGTTCGGTGCTCACTGTGGGCTTAAACTATAGTGGGTGTTCAACAATACTTATTGGATAAATAGGTGGATGAGGGTCACAATAGCTTATTTGCATGGTCAATAATTGACTCCTTTTAGATCAGGCTTTAGTTGTATTTGGCTTGTTTCTCTCATTTGAAGCCGAAGAGCTTGACACAGTTTCAAAATCAGACCAAAAAAAAAAACCCAACCCTCCAGTGCACTGTTCTCTAATTTACTTGATTTTAACTTTTTTAGTGCATTATTACATATTCTTTTTTTTTTTGAGACAGAGTCTCACTCTGTTGCCCAGGCTAGAGTGCCATGGCGTCAGCCTAGCTCACAGTGACCTCAAACTCCTGGCCTCAAGCAATCCTCCGGCCTCAGCCTCCAGAGTAGCTGGGACTGCAGGCATGCGTCACCATGCCCGGCTAATTTTTTCTGTATATTTCTAGCTGGCCAATTAATTTCTTTCTGTTTTTAGTAGAGACGGGAGTCTCACTCTTGCTCAGGCTGGTTTCGAACTCCTGACCTTGAGCGATCCACCCGCCTTGGCCTCCCAGAGTGCTAAGATTACAGGCGTGAGCCACTTCGCCCGGACATTATTACATATTCTTAAAGGGATAAACTTTTTTCTCTTTTTTTTAAATATAAGGGAAAGGCCTTGGCAGATGGGGAGAGAGACAGCCTCACACACAGTAACGCATCTCCAGATGTGAGATTGTTACCAAATAAAGGGTTTCTCTTTGGCTCTTTCCATGCGGAGAATCATTAACATTAGCTTGCATGTGAAATGATGGCTTAAGTTTCCCTTGATTAAGTTAGTGACTCATGCAAAGATAATTTTGTGTATTTTTTTCTTTATACATTTAAAAAACAAGAAAGAAGGGAAGGAAGCTGTGACAGAGTCCTAGTGGAGGTGCACACTAGATATTGCAAGGGAGAAAAGACTTCTTTTCTCACCCATTCCTAAGTTCGTGGCTGAAGCATCTATAACTGAAGGCAGATTAACAAGAGAAAAGCATAACCAAATTTATTGAGTGTAAGTTTTACATGACATGGGAGCCTTCACTAATGAAGACCCAAAGAAACATGAAAACGTGTGTTTTTATGCTAAGTTTGATGAAGTGGAGGAGTGTGATTGGACAAAGGGGTATGATCTAATAGTAATAAGCTGGGGCGAAGTTAGCAAGGCCTGTTCAGCTTCTTTTCTCTTTCCCCATGTCTTCAGAGATACGGACATTTCTTTCCTCTGGGTATAGGGAAGGCACCACTTGAATGAGGATTTTACGACCTGCTTCAGGGGAGAAGGGAGAAGGGAAAGTGAGAGAGACCTTCCTACTTCTGCTGTTTTCTCAAATGCCAAGGTGCCATATGTTGGAGTAGCATGTCCTGAACCCCATCAGCATATTCTAAACAGACTTGACCTCTGTTCACACTAAAGCTGGGATTCACGGGGCCAGCATACCCTGGGCGGTTCCCTCTTAGGGACTCTGTGATACGAAGGTGAGTCCCAAAATGATGGATTATGGCCATGGATCTAAATAGATCTGGCTTTTTTCCAGAGCCTTGGTAGACTGAGAAACATGGATTAGCATGCTTTTACTTGGGCTTATACTGAAAATATAATACCTTTATGATATCACAATGCTTACCATTTTCAATGTGCTTTCCTGTCTTAACAACCCTGGGAAGCTGCCACACAGACATATTATCCATATTTTTCAGGTGAAAACGGGGAGGCTGTGGCCTACTTTTGTTACTAGAATTCAGCAGCAGCAATGATTAACAATTACCTTTGTTTTTCTTGCTAGAATTGAGTAGAATCTGTTCATCCTAAGTCCATCTTAGCTATTCTAGAGCTTATCCCTATCTCTAACATCCCTAGTGAACCTTTCCAGGTGTTAGAATTCCCAAAGTCAAGGCTAAGTCAAATGCCAACATGACACTTTCTTCTGGGCCAAGCGCATTGTTGTTGTAACTATTGACTTTTGTGCCAAAAATATGCAAATAATTATTTATGTAAATATGAAGAGTAGATAACCTATTTTAAAAAGTAGGCACAAGGATTTATTCTTAGGTCAACCACACTGGTTTAAAACTACCAGACATTATATGAATAATGGATATATACATTTTAGCTGTACATTTTAATTCTTTCCTACACTTCTACAAAAACAAGACTTTTTTTTAATAACAAGTAAAATATACTAGTTTCTTATTTTTTTACTTAATTAAAATATGTAAGAGTTCTTAAATATTGCATTATAGCTGGTTGGCCCACAGAAGTTAATCTTCTACTGTAGTAGTAAGAGCAGGATGTTAGACTCAGCCAATGGTCTCTCCATTCCCTGGCAATGTGTGTCTGGACAAGGCATGTGATTTTTTTTTTAAGCCTGAACCAATTTGTTTCTAAAATACCAGCATTGCCTACATCATTGAGTTGTCATGAGAAATAAGTATTAAATAGAATAAAAGTACACAATCCTTTATTAAATGCAAATATTGTTCTTCAAACTAGTATTTCCATTTTATTAATATTAGCTATCATTAACAGTATAAATAGTATATTGGCTTTTGCCTTTACTCCTTAGTTCCCCTTTCCTTTACTTAAATGGAGGAAGAAAAGAAAAAAAGCCCCTGGAAACTGATTTAATACCACCCTTAGGTACCCACCCCCCTTATTTAAGGCATTCTCACCCATGTTTATTAAGGAGCAAATCAACTCACTTCACAAAAATTTATATTCAAAAATTATTTCTTCAGTTGAAGTGACTTTCAGAATGTCTTTGCTTTTGGGAAAAGAGCTTCACATGGGTAAATTAAGAGTAGAAATGCCATTCTTGAAGGTACCAGAATGTTCCAGCATGCCTGTGAAAGGGCACAGCAGAGAAAAGGGTGTGTGTGTAGTTTACAGTTGGCCCTCCCTATCCACAGTTTCTGCATCTGCAGATTCAACCAACTGCAGATTGAAAATATTCAAGGAAAAAAACAATAAAAAATACAACAGTAAAAAACACATTAAAAATACAGTAAAACAACTACACAGCGTTTGCATTGTATTGGATATTATAAATAATCTAGAGATGATTCAAAGCACATAGGAGCTTGTGCATAGGTTATTTGCAAATAATGTACCATTTTATATAAGGGACTTGAGCATCGTTGAGTTAGGTTATCCAAGGAAGTCCTGGAACCAATCGCTGGTGATATCGGGTGATAACTGTATTAGGTAGGATAACACTAGCTCCACTGCATGAGGTAAACTTTTACTATGTTGAAACCCTGATATTTTGTATTTTATTTCTTACTCACTTCATAGTTCTCTGTGGCTTTTTCTTGTCAGGAGACCCTACAGTGGTCATTCAGGGATCCAGGCTGCTTTTGCTTTGTGGCTCCACCCTCCTCTTTGGTCCTTGGAGTCTATCTATTCATGTGGAGGTTGACATAAAGCACTAAGGTTCCTGTCCATGAGGTTTTATGGGTCAGGTCTGAAAGTGATGAACTTCACTTTCAGCTGAATGCCACTATTCAGAACTTGGCCACATGGCCACCTAACTCCAGACAAGCCTGAGAAGCACTTTCTAACCAGGGCACCTTATAGTGATGGAGGGGTGCTGACTTGAACTTTATACCTATCCACTACCACTTAGCTACTGCTTCTTTCTACTTTCACTTACTATAGCTATAGATGAAAAGTATTCCGTTAAGGAAAAATCATTGAAAAATTTACACAGAGACGTGGGAAGAACACTGGACTGGGATATAGTCCTGACTCTGCCACTACCTAGAATCATCTCCCAGTGGAAGGATTTTTAAAGGTTATCTACTCACTATTCAAGGGAATACGAAGCCCAAAGCAGATAACTGATTTGCCATGGTCATTCTCTAAATTATTATACCATGCAGGGCTTCAGTTTGCATGATTTGTCAGTGTCAGTCAGTTTGCCCTTTGTGCTTGGCATAGCCCCACATTACTTGGCCCAGTGATGAAATACACCAACTTTAACTAAAATCAACTAAGCCAGGCACAGTGGTCCTGTAGCCCCACCTCAGGGGGCTGAGGCAGGAGGATCACTTGAGCCCAGGAGTTCAAGGCCAGCCTGGGCAATATAGTACTACCCTGTCTCTAAAAAAAATAAATGAATAAAAATTTTTTTTAAATGCCATAAAATTTTTTAAAAATCAACTAAATCCTGGGTAATAGATTTTCTCCTATGTGCTTTGAATCACAATATCCATAAGGGTGGAAGGGATTTTGAAGTCATCTTGTCTGATCCCTCATGAAGTGTTTAAAAACCACTATAAGCCATCAGTTGGCCATTCCATCTGTAATGACCTCTTCCTATGTGGCCACCATTTTCTAAAAGCTCTAATTATTAGCAAATTTTTTTGTGCTGCTAAAAATCTTACTTTACAATTTTAACTTAGCCATCTTGTTTGTGTCTTCTGGAGTGGCACATGTTATTTAAATCTCTTCTACTTAGTAGACTTACCAATATTTATGGATCAAATCTAAATTTCCTCAGCTCTTTCAGTGTTCATCATATGATGCTATCTGGAATTCATTCACAAGTCTTGTTACTTGGTTCTGAGTATATTGCAGGGTGGCACCTAAGACAAAATAGAGTACTTTAGTAAGATTGGCCATATCACTTCCCTCCTTTTAAATACTATACTCTTTATTCAACCACAGGTTGTATTCACCTTTTTAATGGCCAGATTTTCCAGGTGACTGGTATTGGTCTTATTCTCAGGCAAGGCCTATAATCTTTTTTTATAAGCATATCTCAGACAGAGGAAAAGGGGATACATGCCTCAGGGAATCTGAATTTAACCCAGGAGTCCTAGTATACTTCCAGTTACATCTCACTGGCCAAAAATGAACCATATTTCTACCCTCAGCTGCAAAAGAATCTAGGAAGATAAGTGGTCAGTGGGTCACATTGATATTCCAAGTAAGTCAGGGTTGTGTTACTGAGTAAACAAGAAAGAATAGACACTGGATAGACATATAGCAGTTTCTAATGTTATTTATTCAGTTGAGAAAGTTTTCTTCTATTTTGCTAATTTTTTTCAATGAATGGTTGTTAAATTTCATTTTATTTCAGTATTTATTGAGATTGATAATTTTTCTCTTTTAATCTGCTATTTTGGTGAATCATGTTAGCACATGTTTTCTAGTGTTATAGCACTCTTGATGATGATATTTTTGCTTTGTTTTAATATACTGCTAGAGTTTGCTAATATTAGGATTTTTGCATCTATGTACATAAATGAGAGACTTATTATTTTTCATCCTTTTTGTTGTGTAGAACCTCCGTCTAGTTTGGGTTTCAAAGTTATACTATCTTCATAATATTGGTTGGGATGCTCTTTTTCCTTTCTTATTCTCTGGAACAGTTTGCATAAAATAGAGATTGTCTCTGCCTCTCCTGGGAAGCCATCCGGCCCAAAATGTGGTCTATGTGCTATATACATTTGATGCTTATATGTAAATATTTTACTAGAGATTCATGGATTCACTTTCTTTTGTCATAGACCTGTTCGGGTTACTAACTTTTCTTGAGACTATTTTGATAATTTATATTTTTCTAGGATATTGTCCACTTAATCTAATTGTTCATTCAGTTGTTTACAGAATTCTTTTAAGAGTTTTTAATCTCTCCTATATTGATAGCTAAGTCCCTTTTTTTCATTTTAAAATATTTCTAATGCCTTTTCTCTTAGTTTTGTGGTTGTCTCTTTTATTAGTGTTTTTCTAAGAATCAATTTTTATCAATTCTCTCAAGTTCATTAATTTTTGTCTGTGATTATGTTTTCATTTTACTTCCTTTGGGTTCCTTATTTCTTGACTTGATTGCTTAGTTCATTAATTTTACATGTTTTTTACTTCTAATATATGCACATAAGATTCCATGATTATTCACTTCACTAATTAGCACTCTTTGAGTATTGTTCAAAGAGTTACTAATATACCTAATTGTCCTTGTTTCCTGCCCATCTCTCTCCATCCGGCCTATGAAGACATAGTGAGAGATTTGGCAGCCGCCTTGTCAAAATCCAGGTGCACTGCCTGCTGTGTTCCCTGGTGTATTCATTTTAATAATCCTAGCAGAGGGAAAACAGAGGGTGGTCTGAATTGTTTTTAATCCTCACAATCACTGGCTTATTTTCTAAGCATTCACAAATTATCCTTTTAGCACTTATATACCAGAGGTGCAAAGTCCACTTTCTTTATCAAATATCAACAACAGAGATACCTGTTTTCATTTGCAAAGAAGCCTTTCTCTGAGTGCAAATGCAGTGGGTTCCTGGTGCTAGCTCAGGGCTGAGGTTTCTGTTCTTCCTTTCCAACAGCAGTGCTACCCTTTTTAGTCTGAAATTTATTCTCCTTGACAGAAAAGACCAAAAGCAGATGAGATTTTGAGAACTTCTGATATCTGTATGTGCTTTCCTTTCCTTTTATTAGAAAAGGAGCTAAAAGCATGCATGTTTGGCCTTGAACTCTTTTAAAAACTACATTTCAGTCTTCAGTATTTCTACTGTTCTTCTTGAAGGCTGACTCCACCTCCTGCTTCTGTTTTAACAGATGCATTTTAAACTGTCTCATTGAAGATCTCCCAGTGTTACTAGACTTCTCTTAACCTGTCTACTCTCAGTCTCTTTGTCTCTAAAATGACAGGGTTGAACTAGGGGATCTGTAAGAGCCAGTCCAGCCCTAAAAGCTCATCTGTCCTGCAGGAAAGCAGACTGCTTTGTTCAGCTCTGTGCTTCCATTTCTGAAACCCATTGATGTTCCCCAGGGAACCCTTTCTGCCAGTTATGAATTCTGTTTCAAAGCAGGAAAAAAGAAATTTCTTCTGAGGTGAGAAATTATACAAGTAAAACTTAATTTTTTTTTCTTAAAATGGAAAGGGGAGTCACTTAAGGGGAGCTAGAAGGAAGCCCCAGGTTAGGACCATATGTCCTGGGGTCACATCCTTGCTCATCTACCAGTCAGGTGACCTGTGTGGGCACCTCTCCTACTCTGAGCCACTGTTTGATCTGCAACTAGCCAAAAGAAGATAAAACTATCTTTCCTTTTCTGTTCAAAGGGTAAATGGGAGGGCAAAATAATAATGTGTAAAAAAAAATGTAAACTATCAAGCACTATATTAACTTAGGGGGCTGTTATTACTGTAGAGGTTTTATTCTCCATTCTTTTCCAAAAGAAAAAATGATAATATAGTACAAGCAAATTCTATACTACTTTACCTTTTGTAATCAAAATGAAAGGTTTTTTTGGTGGGCGACGGGGAGACAGAATCTTGCTCTGTCACCTGGGCTAGAGTGCCGTGGCATCAGCCTAGCTCATAGCACCCTCAAACTCCCGGGCTCAAGCCATTCTCCTGCCTCAGCCTCCCAAGTAAGTGGGATTACAGGTGCGTACCATAACGCCTGGCTACTTTTTCTAGTTTTAGTAGAGACAGGGTCTCACTCTTGCTCAGGCTGGTCTTAAACTCCTGACCTCAAGTGATCCTCCTGCCTTGGCCTCCCAGAGTGCTAGGATTACAGGCATGAGCCACACACCTTGCCAAAAAGTTCTTGCCAAAAGTTCTTCAATGAGCTTTTTTTCCTCTCATAACTGAAGTATAGAATTTTGCTAATCCTCTGCTCAATTACAATGCACAGGAAAACCTTGTTCCAGTGTAAAGCACCATTCAGATGAGAGGTGTAATTGTTTTTATTCTTCACATTTCATAGGTGCTTTGTCTGTTATCTGTTGTCTGCTTGCTTTTCAGCATTTTACAAACATGAACTCAAACACAGAATTCATTTTCATAATGGAAGTTTCCTGATGAATGAAGTGGATGATTGTTTAAAGGAAACGATTGGTCTTTTCTTTAAACAATTCCCATGCAGACATAAGCCAGATTCCCTTTAGACACCTTGAGACTTGCAAGCAAGGTTACAGAAAATAATTTTCCTACCACTCTCTGGCAAGACATCTAAATCAACCACATGAGAATTTGTCCTTGTACCCAATAGCATAGGCAAGATGCATGCTCTTTCTCCATGGTCTGCAACCTATATATATGAAATATTAATTTAATATACCATTGCAGACACAAATCAAGCATCTGACTAAGCTCATTATGAGTTGTCCATTCAAAGAGAAACACTAACTTGGTAAATAGTTTTGTTAAAGCTCCTCATCAGCTTCTCTCAGGAGACCCAAGTTTTCAGCTGCCTACTGGACACCACCTGCCCCTGGATTTCCCACAATACCTCAAACACTTGAGATGACGAGACGCGTCATGTTCTTCCCCAGATGTGATCCCTAGAACATCTAGACCATGCTCCATTTACCTAGTCTACAGATTTTGACTTATTTTGGGTGACTCTTTTCTTTCCATTCTTATTTCTCCATTTCTTCATTATTCCCTCGTAACCTCTAGAGTAGATTAGTTGAGATTATTGTAGGAATCTTTGATTTGAGCTCCTGAACAAGTTTTCCTACCTCCAATTTCTGCCTCTCCAATTGGTCCTTCACGCTGCCCCAGAATACAGGTTGGGCCATGATGATCCTTCATTGGCTTCTTATCATCTATGAAGGAAATTCCATGCTCCTTAGCTTAAGGTTCAAGGCTGTTCATTATGGGTTTTTGTATTTTTGGTGGGAAGTGTTCAACTGAAGCTTATAAGATACTTAACTAGAAGTGACTTCAATAATAAAGAAATATTTATTTTCTCACTTAACAAAAAATTCAGAGGTCTCAGGATCCAGGACTGCTTTATTGAGAAGTACAGCATAAGCACACAAGTGCTTTCTACCTTTCTGTTTTGTCATCATCAGCATGTGACTTTTTGTCCCCAGGCCTCCCCCTTTCATGAACTCCAGTTGGTGCTGCAGCTCAGATCACATCCTCCCTCACATACACTTGCAGAAAAACACATTCTCTCCTCTCAGGGAAACCTGCCCGTGAGCCCCCAGCAGATTTCCCCTTGCATCTCATTGACCAGGATAGCATCCCACATCCACACCTGATTAGTCACAGACAAGAGGATGGAATTATAGTGTTTGGCTTATAGGGATCAGTATTCACAACCTGGAATCAAGGCTCTTCCAGCAAGAAACAAAGGAGGCAAGGGAGGAGTTGGAGCGGCCAGCAAGGTGGCCTTTGTTAGTACTACTGGTGTCTGCCAGTTGCCATCCTTAGCAGTCAGCCCCACCCACACACCTCAGGCCCCTAAAATGACCACCACTCTCAGAACCCAGTGTGTATTTCATTATTCCATGCATTCCCTTTCTCCTTACCACATGCCTACAGTGCCTTTCTCTGTCTTTAAAAACACTTGACCCTTCACAGCCTGTTAGGTCCAAACTTTTTCTGGTATACCAGTCAGTATGACCCCTCCGCCAGGCATTGTGTTTATAGTGCCCGCTTCCCTTGTGTTTCTTCATGTCGATGTTATGGTTGTACACAGGGCTTCTATTCCAGTAGAGTCTTCTCCCTCTAATGGCCCTTATCACAATGGGTAATATAGTAATAAATGTTTGCTGAAATAAGGTGAATGTGGATTAATATTGCATCTGTTTAATTTGCAGGTCTGTGCTGCCAACATGGTGTCCCAAGATGGTGAACAGAATGGTCTTATGGGGAGAGTGGACGAAGGTGTAGATGAGTTTTTCACCAAGAAGGTGACCAAAATGGATTCCAAGTGAGTCCAAAATTATTTCACTAATAATGCTATTTAACTCACATTTAAATTACACCAGTTGCAATTAAACTTAGTATACTAAGTCTCATTTTATATATGGGATTTACTATTCTGATGATTTGCAAAATACAGTCTCCGGGCCAGCAATACCAGTGTCATCTGGGAACATGTTAGAAATGCAAATCCTCAAGCCCCTCCCCTAGACCTAGTGGATCAGAAACTCTGGAGGTGGCACCAGGTTATACTGAGGCATGCTGTAGTTTGAGAACTATTGTGTTGTTCTAAACTAGACCACAAAATATACAACCCAAGGTATTTTTTTTAGGACTTTATCACATTCACCCGGATGGCTCCATTACAGGGAGTGATCATTGGCATGCTGGAATTATGTACTTTGAGATTTTCCTTGTTCATAAGTTGATACATTTTGGGAGAGGACTAAGTCACTGCTAAATGGCATGATTGAACAGTATCAAAATGACAGCAGAATTAGTGAAGATGCTTCAGAATTAGCCTGTAAAGAGTTTTCTCTGCCTTTTTGTATTACTAAGAGTTTCCATAGAAGACAGTTCAGTGGTACTTTTGTTAATAGTTGTTTCACTTGAAACACTCCAGTCTTTAAGCATGATTTGTATGAAGTTATTTAATCCCCAACTAAATTCAGATCCATCCCAAAATAAACTCTTGACATGGATTTGTGTCTATGAAGTATTCTTCACCTTGAGATATCAAATTCAAGGAATGAATTTAAGCCATACTGATAAGCCAAGGGCAGCTGGCTGGGCACAGGTAGGGCAGGAACTAGTCCATTCTGTAGATTGATGTTCCTTATCTTGCCTCAGCAGGATGGTGAGATAGAAGTTAAATTTTTATATCCATAATAGTGTAACTTACTGAATTTTACAAGCTTTAGGACCTAATTATTTCTCTTCTTTGACACTGGCCTTGAAGCTTAGCATACTATACTTGGCAAAATTCTATTCTCCTATCTTTCAAGAACCAACCTAAATGTCATTTATTCTTTGAAGCTTTCTCTTTATTTCTTCACACCCCCCAAGTTAATTGCTATTTCTCTAGTGCTGACTTAATACTTTTTTTCCATCCTCTGCACACGTCTTAGAGCACAGATAGTCCTTTAAGAGTTTGATTTTTATTTTTTTTACAGCACAAAGAATAGATGAGTGTATATTCGACGTAAAAGATTCAAGCAATACCAACGTAAACAGAGCAAACTGGAAAAGTCCCTTTTGATGATTGGCTTTCAACTCTTTTTTTTCCCAAAGAGAATGCTGTTCTTCAGGAACAATACCTGGCTCTTACTTTTCATTATAACTTCAGTGTCTAACACAGCCCATAATATATAGTCTACCTTCAATCACTGATGGTTGAGTGAATTGAGAACAATCTTGTTTCCATATATTAGCAGTTCATGAGCATTTGATCTGGACTACATGTATTGTTATACCTGCCCCTTTGTGATTTCCTCTCCTGTTAATGCTACTTTCTTCTTTAGTAGGCTTTGAATGGAAATTGAGTAAATTGTATAATGTGTAAACTTCATTTTCTTCAAAGATACTGCTCTAGGAAGAACCTGTTCATGTTCCAGTGCACAAACAGAACTAGATACATCAATTTTCATCAAAATAATGCTGGAATCTAATAACAGTTGTGATTTTTTTTCATTTTATTTTGTTATAAAAGATAAACTGCTGTCAATCTGAGGTGTAAAGGACAAGGCACAGGTGAAATCTTAGAGTAGTATGAAGAAAGTTTAAAAATCAAAGTTATATAATACGTGCTCATACTTACAGTAAAGTGTCAAATATTCTATAAGACTTTTGAAAAAGTCTGTTGTTTCTGTCCCTACTCCCTATTCCCTGGAGGCAACTAATTTTTATTCCTCCAGCTATTTATTTTGCTTCCATTTACCTTAATAACATGCTTTCTTTCTTTAAATGTTAATTCAGATAATCCCTTATCTGAAATGCTTGTGTTTCAGACTGCAGATTTTTTTGGATTTTGGAGTATTTGCATTATACTTACTGGTTCAGCTTCCCTAATCTGAAAATCTGAAATCCAGAATGCTCCAATGATCATTTCCTTTGAGCATTGTATGGTACATAAGAGTTTCAGATTTTGAAGTATTTCAGATTTTGGATTTTCAGATTAGGAATATTCAACCTATATAGCTCTTATACACTCTGTTTCCGCCACATACACACACATACACACACACACACACACACACTCGCTCACTCTCTTTCTCTCTCTCTCTCTCTCTCTCTCTCTCTCTCTCTCTCTCTCTTTTCCTCTCCCCATCTTCTTTATTTAAGTTGATCATAACTGTTGATGTCTTGGTCCATTTTCTTGTGCTATAATAATACCTGTGATTGGGTAATTTGTAAAGGAAAGAAATTTATTTACCTTATGGTTCTGGAGGCTGGGACGTTCAAGATTGAGCGGCTGCATCTGATCGGCCTCTGGTGAGGGCCTCTTGCTGTATCATAACATGGCAGAGAAGCAGAAGGGGAAGCAAGTGCCTGCAAAAATTGAGGAGGGGACAGAGGAGGTTGACCCACTTCACAGCAACCCACTCTCTTGAGAATTAACCCATTCCCATGAGAACTAATCTGGTCCCATTAATCCATTTTAATGATCTAATCACCTCTTAAAGGCACCACCTCTCAACACTGCCACATTGGGGTCCAACCCTCAACATGAGTTTTGGTGGAGACAAACCATAGCAATTGGTGAGATCAATATTTAGTGTTTGCTGCATTCTAACCATGTAAATATTCACAGCTGAGTTATATAGTATGCCATGATTACATTTCCTTTCCTATTTCCTTTAGCTTTTTTTCCCCCCTGTAGTTAATAATTGTCTCCTTTTTCGTTTGCCTAGTTTTCTACCTTTCTATCACTGACATATCCCCTAAATCTACAGTAATGATATAAATCTCCTCTCAATTTGTTTAAATGTTCTGTTTTGTCTTCCTGGACACATCTCTTACCAGTATGTGAACTCCCATGTGACCTCAAGGTCTATCCCATGGCTATCTTCTGGGGTCTCCTTCATCATCTTCTGGGGGGATCCCCTTACCTCATTCCTGTCACGTTCCTATTTCCATTGGCCTGTATCTGTCTTAGTTTATGCCTTTGTTTGGGCAGAGTACCTCTTTGGGCTGCTTCCTGAGAAAGGGAGCATGGGAGATGAGTTGCTATAACTTGCATATCTCTCATTTTGATTAATAATGTCACAACGTATAGAATTGTAGGTTGGAATCCATTTTACCTTAGAATTTTGAAAACTTTGTTCCATTATCTTCTAGCTTCTAATGTTGCTAGGGGAACCCAATGTCCCCTTGAGTCCTGATCTCTGGAAGCATGTGGGATCATCTCTGTGTTCTCTATGTTCAGAAATTTTATGATGATGTGCCCTGGAATGGGTTTTTTATTTTTTATTTTTTCAAACCAATTTGCTGGGCACTCATGAGCCATTTTCAATTTGGAGATTCATGTCCTTTGGTTCTGGAATTTTTCTTGAATTATTTCTTTCCTAATTTTTTCCCTTCATACTCTTCTTGTAAACTTTCATTATTCAGATTATGTATTTCCTCTGTTAATCCACTATCTCTTACCTTTTTAATCCTGTTTTCTCATTCTTTGTATTCCCTATCCCCTACTATCTGGAATGGGCCACAAATGAGCTTCTTGGAAGTTTGTGGATATGGCTTGTCGACAAGTGGGCTTCAATGTAGGGTAGGGTCTTCCTGGACCATTTTGTTGGGGAGGGTGGTCTCCCTGACTCTCAGAATCTTTAGATCTTTTCTCTTGGGCTTTGGAAACTTTGATCTGCCTGGAGGGTGTAAACCTGCCTTGCTGATTCTAGCATCCAGAATGAGAGAAAGGGTGTAGGGGATATCCCTCTTCTCCATGCAGGCTTCCTTGAGCCTCCCTGGTTTTATTTCCTGTACTCAGCTCAGCTTGGGGTGGGATGGACGTCATTGGCTCTTTGGTTTGGAGAGAGGATCTAATGGTTTTGTGAATGGGCTTTACAGAGAAAAGAGTCGTCCTCTCTTAAGCTCCCCCTTCAATTCCACTTCCAGAAGTGCCTGCTGCTCCTCCTTCTGGAGCCAGCACAAATCCACTTGCTTCTGGACCTTTCCTACTGTCAGCTTAAGTTTCAGCTTTCTCAGATCTATTAAGTCAATTTTCATTCATAATTCCTATATTTAAGCTTCCAAATTCTGTTGTTTTTGCCTTTGTTTGTGGAGCTTATGCTTTCTTTTTTTTTTTTTTAATACCTTGCTATTATTGTAATGGAGATTCAAAGAAGCTACATGGGTATTCAGTCTGCCAGCCCTGAATGGGAGACAGTTAGTTGCCTGTGATGCCTCCTACTAAGCTCATTTTGTTTACTCTTTCTCCCCTTCCATCTCCCAAGTTTCAGAACATCCTCTTTCTCAAAACTCTCTCCCAAAGCTCACTCTCTGCCTTTTCATATTGTTGCCTCTTTCAGTGATATTACATTTAAACAAGTGCATTGAGACTAAGGGTGGAATTTCAGATGTTATCTAATAATTATGGAAGGATTGTTAGGTGATTATGGGGCAATTTGGCTCTTTCCAGTGTTCCCCAAGTTAAATAAGGTAGTCAACCAGCTGTGTCTCCAGCTTTGCTGGAGGTTCTCACACATAGAAAGGCCTTTGACTAGAGCATTTAAATATTTAAAAAACTCACCTCTGTTCCCAGTCCTACCATTGACACCTTCAGATTCTCATTCTTAATGTGTGCGTGCTTCAGTTTCCTCACGTGTGGATATGATAAGATTCCACATTCCTTCTCATTTCCGAAGTGCAATAACTCAAATCAACATTCTTAAATGCTTCAGAGTGGTTGCTGTATATGCGGCAATCTCCATATTTACATTTTGACCGAGTCCTGCTGAACCTTACTTTCAGTACAACCCACAGGGTCTGTGTTTCAATTTGAAATGCAGGAAATGGTCAACAAGAGGCTCAGAGTCCCACGAGCTTAGCGAAGGAGGAGATGAAAAGAAAAAGCGAGATTCTTGGAAGAGTGGTGGCTTTCTCAATTTAATCAAATCCCGGTCCAAATCAGAGCGGCCACCAACAGTCTTGATGACAGAAGAACCGTCTTCCCCGAAAGGGTCAGTCAGGAGTCAAGCTGTGGACACTCCCAGGAAAGACACGAAGGCAGCCGAGCACATTGGCAGTTCTGAACGGATAGAGGAGATAAAAACACCCGACTCCTTTGAAGACAGTCAAGGGGAAGAAATGGGGAAGGTGGACCGGAGTGACAGCAAGAGCAGCCCGCAGGGTGGGCGAAGGTATGGGGTGCAGGTGATGGGCAGTGGTCTGCTGGCAGAGATGAAGGCCAAGCAAGAGAAGAGAGCTGCTTGTGCGCAGAAGGTAAGGGTGGGCTGGTATATATGTATGTATTTGATACATGATAGATGTACATGTTTTCAGGGTACGTGTTATTTTGATATATTCATATAATGTATAGTGATCAAATCAAGGCATTTGGGCTGTCCATCACCTTAAACATATAACTTTTCTTTATTTGAATAATTCTCTGGGAATATTTGAATAATTCTCTTCTACTATTTTGAAATATACAATAGATTATTGTTCACTGTAGTTACCCTACTGATATATCAAATGCTAGGTCTTAATTCTTCTGTCTAACTATATTTTTGTACCCGTTAATCAACCTCCTCCCCCCTACCCTTCCCAGTCTCTGGTAACCACCAATCTACTCTCTATCTTCATGAGATACAAGGGTGGGTTTGTTTTGACTTGGTTGTCCTTCTTTGAGCTTTTTGCCCCCACCCAGTTTTTATGGGCAAGAGGGGAACGTAACCAACATATGTTGGTTACGTAAAAATCCAAAAACGAAAGACTTATTCCTGAAGCTGGAGCACAGACCATGAAGGCATGGCCATGTTTTAACTTTGGCCCCAGTGTTATGCCCTTGTGCAGAGCACAGCATTTGAAATTAGGCCATTGGCCTTTGAAGATGCTGGCCTTTTCCCACCTGCCCAGGTGCTTCCTGTGCCTGTCATGCAAGCATGTGAGAACTGTTCTGGGAAAATGCTCACATCTGGGGGAAAAGACTGAGTCAGCTGAATCCAAATGGAGAACTAACAGATACAAATAAAAATGCTGAAACCAAATTAAATTATATAAAGGTAGAATTTTTTCCCAGTTATTTCATAATTTATTTCCTTTTCCAAACCTAAAAGTTCTTGCTATATTCCAGATTTAAAAGGCAAAGAAAAGAAGGTCCAGATATTCTGTTAGAATTAATTGAATAGTTGACCATTGGTGTCTATTGTCTATAGTTACAAAGAAAAATGTTGTGGTTTAAAAATTGCTGAGTTCCCCCCAAATCTGATGTAAAGCATTACATACACACACACACACACACACACACACACACACACACACATATATTTGAGACAGGGTGTTGCTCTGTCACCTGGGCTAGAGTACAGTGGCATCATCATAGCTCACTGCAACCTCAAACTCCTGGGCTCAAGCAATCCTCCTTCCTTAGCCTCCTGAGTAGCTGGGACTATAGGCATGTGCCACCACACCCAGCTGATTTTGTATTTTTTGTAGAGATGGGTTCTTGCTCTTGCTCAGGCTGATCTCAAACTCCTGGCCTCAAGCGATCCTCCCACCTCAGCCTCCCAGAGGGCTAGGATTATAAGTCTGAGCCACCAAGCCTGGCCCATTATTTATTCTTTGAACCTCCTTTTAAAGTAGAAGTTTGTCTTTTTTCTTTCCTTTTTACTAGCTCTATTTTCATCTATAGCTACTTGAAGGACTGTATCCTTATAATCACCACGATGAATGTTACCATGTTCAACTCAGGTTTTGGTCTCTGTCCATTATCCTGAGCTTTTTTTACTTTAGCACAGCTGGTTCTCCAAAGAAAGGAAATTGCACATCTATTTTGTTTGAAATATCAGAATGAAGCAGTTCATACTGTGAACCCTTGATTTTCAGGAAGTAATGGTAAACTCCATACCAGGTGTAGAGGATTCTTTTATATTATGTCTAAACAACTGATTGTTGTTGTATTAAATCCTGCATCCCACATAATTTTACAATTGTTCACCAAAGTTCTCCCATCAACACCAACATTATCTAGCCATTCTTTAGTTACAGATTACTCCTAATTCACTCACGAACCCTTAGAGCACGATTGGGAGAAACCGTGTAACTGTATTCTGCCAATTTAACAAAGGAGGCATCATGCGGCCTTCATTGGTTGGAATAACTACAACACCATCATTAGTGAGTCAGATAGATGCCCAAGGAAATGTTTAAACTTTAATCCATTTTGTGAATTTATAACAATGTGTGCTGTTTTCACTAATGTACTGTTTATTTTATCATTGTTTCCAGTGATAAACAGCTTCTTTTTGGTGGGAAGCTGAGAAACACTAGAGTATTTTATTTTTATACTTTGAATTTGATATGTAAATTGGCTCAAAGTGACAAAATCCTTATGGTTTAGTATTTGTGTTTGTTCAGGGCTTGCATAGGACTAATGATCTCTTAGCGCCATCTACTGTCTGCCTGTTTATTTATTTATTTAATTTTTATTTATTTGGGATTTATAATTACTCAAGAAGACCTGGCAGGAAAAAGAAAAAACAACTCCAGGATTGTTTTTGAGATGCAGGCAAATGAGGTGCCCAGGGTACAAAATTTAAGGAGGTCCTCACTGTCAGGTGCCCGCCCTGCACACAGAAGAACCTGAAAAGGAGGGGTCCCAGATGGGGCTTCATGGCCGGTCCCCAGCCCTGCCTAGCAGACCTACTTGTCCTAGGCACAGAGGGCTAGCATGGGGCTTCCTTTCCTTGGGATCACTTTTCCATAGTGATGTCATATAATGCGCCTGTTTTAGCTGCGGTCCTTGTGTATACATTTCTTCTCAGAGACCTACTCAGGATCCTCCACTAGTGAAAAAGGAGGTTTTGTAGTCTTCCTGAGAAATCCCTCAGCCTTCCTGCTACTTGGGGGCTGCCTTCTGATAGAGCCAGCACTCCTGGGGAGTGTGTGGCTGGGGTAGATTGATGAATGCAGGGAATGCGGCTGATCTCAGCTGCGTTGCAAATAATCCTTCATATATCATCAAAAACAGTTTTAAAAGCTAGGAATTGGCTGAAGATACTTGTCTTTTAGGTTGTCAAAAATGTGAGATGAGCAGGAACAGACTGAAAGTCAGACTTCATGCCTCTGGATCTACCTGTCTACCTCTTCTATTATTTAGACAAGAGGTAGATGGAGATCATCTTTGCCAATAGGATTCTTCGGTATTATTAAGCAAACACTGGACTTTGCTTTTCATGTATTTTTGGTATCTAAATGGCTTACTCTAATGTGGACTTCCTGCACTGGGAGGGGAGAGGCTGATCCTAGCATACCAGTTACAGCTCCTACCCTGAGACAGGGGCGTGTCACCTTCCCCATCTTTGCCATCACTAATTCCTCCCACCTGCAGACTTTTTTAAAATTAATTCAGGCCCATTCTTCTGCATTTGTCTCCTAAAAAATACATCTGTGTCCTTTGGCTCCACTTCAGTGACAAGGAAGATCTTACCTATTTCAGGCCCCTTTCACCTATATTGTATATTGAGGTTAGAAAGGTTTCCACTGCTTTTCAACTAGATTTTTGGAAAACAAACCTAGAGGGGTCCCTGTAAATTTCTAGAGTGTAAAGCTTCGTGGACTGCAGAGCCGGCATAGTGTTCAACAAGAAATACAGGAAAGGTCACCAAGCCCACTGACTTTCCCTGGCCACGTGCACCTCTCATCTGTGGGGAGCCTTCTGAGAAACCGGCCACACTTTGGACCCCAGAGCTGGCTGTAAACACAGAAGAGGATGTATTTCTCATAGCTTTGTCCCAGCAAGAGAGCCTATGGAGACAGATAGGTCAGGTCTGGTCGCTGTAACAGTGGTCAAGCTAAGGAGCTATTATTTCTGGTCACTTATTATCTGCATTGTTTTTCTCCTTATGCATTAAATAAATGTGCACCTTTGTGGGTGGTGATGCTTGAATTTTTTAGAAGCTTGGGAATGACGCCACATGCCAGGATTCTTCCAGCCCAGCCTTGAGCAGCATGGAACGGCTAGATGGAGGTGGGGCAGGTAAGTTAGGCCATTGCTGTCACCCCCTTAGGAAAAGCACTTTCCCTCTGGTTTCAGTTGTTATATGTGATTGACAGAAGGTAAATAAAAATGGCACGGCTAGAATGCGCCTCTGTGTTGTTTTCAGCTCTTACCTGAAAGACCATATCCCTTCATCTGCCCCAGCTCCACCTGGGGCACACTTGCCCCCACTGTAGCCTTGTGCCTGGGCAGAGCATCTTTGCAAATTAACAAAAGGGAGGAAATTCTGATTACTTTGGCATTGATGACCCCTAAATTATGGGCATTTTGGCAAAGGAGGGAGGAAATGGAGACATAGCTGATGTTTTTAAAAATAAGCCATATGTGGTATGTGGGAGATGAGTGGCTATTTTGTTTGGTGTGAGAAATATTCTTCCCTTGCCGCTTGAATATGCCTGAAATCCGATATGTTTTGTCCCTCTGACTTTTTAGGTGTAATAAAAGAATAAGATAATTGAGATGGAAACTGTACAGTAACATGTATATTGTGTGTTAGCATCCTCATTTTGCCATTTGAAGATCTTGTGCTTAGCTATAGTGTCTTTATGCAGTAAGAGTTGGACAATAAATTCCATTTTACTGGCTTTTTTGCCAGTTGTCTGGTTAAATTAAGGCAGCAATATGGATGGAGGCAGGGAATAGGATGACATTTCTGGAGCCCTTCTCACTATATTTGAGATTGTGGCTGTCAGCGTAGCTGCCTCACTTAGAACTGGGGTCAGAGCCTTGATTACCATCCAGAACTGCGGCCCTCGCACTGGGTCATACCTGTACCTCATGCCAGATCTGAGAAAGACCTGAAGCCTTCAAATGCATTAAGAACCACTATTCTCTTTACACATGGTTAATAGAGGTGTACTGTATTAAATGTATAGTTTGTCATCTCTGGAATAGTCAGGGTGAACAGAAAAGCACCAACAAGTTTGCTGCTTTTTTTTTTTTTTTTCCGAGACAGAGTCTCACTCTGTTGCCTGAGCTACAGTGCCATGGCGTCAGCCTAGCTCACAGCAACCCCAAACTCCTGGGCTCAAGCAATCCTTCTGCCTCAGCCTCCCGAGTAGCTGGGACTACAGGCATGTGCCACCATGCCCGGCTAATTTTTTTACATATATATTTTTTAGTTGTCCA
>CAUYRT010101789.1:0-48174 GCA_963574885.1 Lepilemur ruficaudatus | reverse complement strand
GTATTTTTCCACCATGTTTAGTACAATACTGTCAACTTTGAATAACACCATGGGAGCCATAAAAAGTACCACTAGTGATGCTGGAAGTGCTCCAAGAACCAGAAAAAAGTCATAAAATTATAAGAAAAAGTTGAATTGCTTTATATAACCATAGATTGAGGTCTGCAGCTGTAATTGCCTGCCATTTCAAGATAAAAGAATCCAGGCCGAGCGTGGTGGCTCATGCCTGTAATCCTAGCACTCTGGGAGGCTGAGGTGGGCAGATCGCTCAAGCTCAGGAGTTCAAAAGCAGCCTGAGCAAGAGCGAGACCCTATCTCTACTAAAAATAGAAAGAAATTAATTGGCCAACTAAAAAAAATATATATATATGTATATATATATATATATAAAATTAGTTGGGCATGGTGGCGCATGCCTGTAGTCCCAGCTGCTTGGGAGGCTGAGGCAGAAGGATTGCTTGAGCCCAGGAGTGTGAGGTTGCTGTGAGCTAGGCTGACACCATGGCACTCTAGCCTGGGCAACACTGTTGAGACTCTCAAAAAGAAAAGAAAAAAAAAGAATCCAGCATAAGGATTATTGTTAAAAAAAGAAAAAATAAAAGGAAATTCATGAAGCCATTGCTGCAGCTATGCCAGCAGGCATGAAAACTTTGCACATTTTGTAAAATACCTTTTTGTCTTGTATTGAAATGCAGATTTTATGTGGGTGCAGGATTGCTATAAGGAAGGCATACTTATAGACTAATAGGATTCAAGAAAAAGTGAAGTCACTAAATGACAACTTAAAGCAAAAAGAAGGTGAAGAATCTAAAGCTGGAGAATTTAATGCAAGCAAAGGATGGTTTGGTAATTTTATAAAGAGGTTTGGTTTAAAAAATGTCAAGATAGCAGGAGAAGCAGCTTCTGCCAACCAAGAAGCAACAGACAAGTTCCTAGACATCATTAAGAAAATCATTACGTTGACGGATAGCTAACCAGATTTTTAATGCAGACAAAAGGGCCCTATTCTGGAAAAAATAGCCACAAAGGACATTTGTTAATAAGGAAGAGAAGTGAGCACCAAGATTTAAGGCAGGAAGAGGCATGCTAACTCTACTGCTTTTTGCAAATGCAGTTGGGTATATAATCAGGACTCTTCTTCTCTATAAAGATCCTAACCCCCAAGCCTTGAAGGAAAAAGATCAACACCAGCTGACATTCTTTTGGTTGTGCAACAAGAAGGACTGGACAATGAGAACCGTTTTTCTGAGTTGGTTCCATTGATGCTTTGCCCCTGAAGTCAAGGAGTACCTTGCCATTAAGGGACTACCTTTTAAAGTTATTTTGATATTGGACAATGTCCCTGGCCAGTCAGAACCCCATGAGTTCAACACCAAAGTTGTTGAAGTGGTCTGCTCCATCTAAACTCAGTGTCTCTAATTCAATCTCTAGACCAGGGATTTATAAGGACCTTTAAGGGTCATTACACACAGTAACCTATGGAAAGGATTGTCAATGCTGTGGAAGAGAAGCCCAATAGAGAGAACATCATGAAATTCTGAAAGGATTACACCATTGAAGATGCCATCATTACAGAAAAAGCCATAAAAAAGCTGTAAAGCCCCCAAAATAAATTTCTGATGAAGAAAACTGTGTTGTGCATGATTTCACAGGATTAATGACAGAGCTAATGGAAAAAAATCATGAAAGAAATTGTGGATGGCAAAAAAAAAAAAAAAGGTGGGTGGTGGGGGTTAAAGGTTTCAAGATATGGATTTTTGAGAAATTCAAGAGCTGACAGACACCCCAGCAGAGAAACTAACAGAAGACAACTTGATAGAGATGAGTTTTCCCTAACCAGTGCCAGACCATGAGGAAGAAGATGTAGAAGAGGCAGTGCCAGAAAACCAATTGAATCTGGCAGAAGGGTTTTAATTACTGAAGTCTGCTTTTGATGTCTTTTATGACATTGACCCTTCTATAATATGGGCATTGAAACTAAGCAAATAGTGGAAAAAGGATTGGTACCATATAGAAACATTTTTAGGAAAATCAAAAAAGCAAAAAAGTCAGACAGAAATTATGATGTATTTCTGTAAAGTTACACCAAGTCTGCCTTCCTCTCCTGTCTCCCTTTCCACCTCCTCCACCTCTTTTGTCTCTGCCACCTCTGAAACAGTAAGATCGACCCCTCCTCTTCCTCTTCTTCCTCAACCTACTGACATGAAGACAAAAATGAAGACCTTTATGATGATCCATTTCTACTTATTAAATAGTAAATGTATTTTTTCTTCCTTATGATTTTCTTAATAACATTTTCTTTTCTATAGCTTACTTTATTGTAGGAATATAGTATAATGCATATATAAAATGTGTTAATCAACTATTTATGTTATCGGTGAGGCTTCCAGTCAACAGTAGGCTATTAGTAGTTAAGTTTTGGGGAGTCAAAAGTTGTACATGGATTTTTTTATTATGTGGAGGGTCAGCACCCTTAACCCCCACATTGTTCCAGGGTCAACTGTACTTTGTGTTAGGATGTGGATTAGATTACCAGAGCGAGGTCTTTTTGATTCTGAGTTTTAAGTCTTTCCTTTGTGCTTTGCCTTAGAGAGGGTTACTTTGCATGTTCTTTTGTAGTATTTCTCTTGCAGTATATTTCTCTGGTGTTTCTTGTTTTTCAAGGCTCATTAACTTGGCATTGGCAGTGGTAGTGATGAGAGGATATGGTCTCAGTTTTTCTGAATAATCCCCAGTTTTAGTCATGCATGATGTCCCTAGGTCTTTCTGGTATGACTTTTCAATTCTCCTGTCCCTCCTCTGGCTGTAATTGTGAGTTTGGGACATTATCCTGCCCCTCCCCCATTCCCTTTCCCTAGCTGCAATGAATGCTAAGAGCAGGGAGCTTGTTGCCCTTTACCCCACAGATTAAGGCTTTTATTCTGCTGTGGAAATATGAAGAAGGAGTTTTTCTCCTCAGCCCTACACCACAGTGGACATTTAAAAATGTTTCACCAAGAAGTTTTTCTTTAATGTCCTTAAAATGTCCAGTTTTAAGAAAAATTGTTACCAAGAATAGGTATAAAATATTATCAAATGCTTTATAGCCTTAATATACTGAATTAGTGAATTATATTAATAGACACCTTAATTTTAAGTCATTCCTTCAATCTTGAATAATTCCTAGCTGGGCATAAAATATTATTTTGATATAATTTATATAATAAATCTGCATCTATATTCATAGGTAAAATTGACCCATATTTTCCTTTTTTTGTGCTATTCTTGCCAATTTTTTGCCTTATGGTCATAATATGAATTGGGAATTGCCTTATCTTTTTCTATGCTGTGGAACAGTTTATATAAGATAAAAATAATCTCATAACTACTACATCTACATTGTATCTTCTTATATAGTTACCTAGGTGATAGGACACTTTTCTAGCCTGTGATTTTCTGCTCAATCTTCTCTAGCATATTACCCTATACTTAGGGTGACTATGTAATTTATCATCCAAATAAGGACATTTTTAAGTTTAAAAAAATGCATAATTAAAAATTATAGCAGGACAACAGTGAAAATCAGGGTGTTGAAAGACAGCAAGTGACAGTGAGCACATCCCTAGGTAAGTGCCTTAATATTATAATGATTAAAGGTAGTTAAGTATTAAGTATGACTCTGAGGGAGAAAATGAAAGGAAAAAAAAGGACAGAGGGAGAGAAGAAGAGGAGTACCTCAAAGGTCAAGTATGTGTTAGATACCTACTTAGTGATTAATATTCTGATGGAGATGGGAGTATGATAGGGAAAGAAATAGGACACAAAAAACGTATAAGATATTGCTTCTTCCCTAGAGGGCTCACAGTATAATTATGGGAACAATAGGAATAGATAGGAAATAGAGAACTATAAAAAGAAACTATAGTTATTTTTTCAATTGTGAGGACAAGAGTCTGTAAAAATCAGAGAAAAGGGTAATAAGTGAGACAAACTAATGAATTTGCACTCAAGGAAGTTTTTTATTTTTTTAATTGGAGAAAGCCATAAGTACTTCTGAGAAAGGAATCTGTCTCTGTATCAAAGTATCTAGCATGTCTAGCATAGTACCTGCTTCATGATGGCTGCCTGATAAATTGTGGTTATTGTTATTATTATTATAGACCACTTAAGGCATTTAAAGACTGAATGAAGAAAGGAATGACATACAAAATTGAATTTGGATATGCCTTGCTTAGAAAAGTTGCATTGCTTGCATTCTTTTTGGGTCAAATCATTCATTCACTGTCTTTCATTTACTGAGCTCCTGAAAATGCTTAGTAGATGAATGAATGAATGCTATGATGCTAGGTACTAGGAATATGTGGATGAAAAACCTGACATACCCATTTCTGAGCAGCTCATAATCTAGCAAGAACGAATTTGGTATATATAGTGAGATAGGGAACCAGCACATTCCCAAACAAGCATAATAATGTGATTTACCTGGAGGAGGGACAACTATGTAGTGTAGTAGCAGTGCAGCCTGAGAAATCAAGGAATTCTCCTCAGAGTTGACAGTTGAGCCATGTTTTGAAGGGTTTAGACTTTATAGGTGTTCTCCAGGTAGAGAAGTGAGCAGAGAGAAGAGTGGGCAGGGTATTCCAGGAAATGACTTGAACAAGGCCCATGGCAATGAAATGCTTCTGAGGAAAGTCAAGCAGTCCAGGGGATTAGAACATAAAAGTATTGAGGGAGTGAATGGAAAGGACAGATGATAGAAGAGAATGAAAGGACAGAGGGAAAGGGTTGGGTTTCTCTGGAGTTACTAATGGCCAATTTTGAACCTGTATTAAAATTATGAGAAACTATTTTGTGGTGATGGTAGAAGGAAGGAAGTTCTTCACTGTGTCCTCCGACCCTACATAAGCAATACCTTATTTGCATCACATAAAGATGCCCTTGATTCTGAAGCAGGAGATCAGAATAGGGAACACAGGTGGAGTGGAATGGTAGGAACAAAATTAGGCTTACGGATCAATGAGAACAAAAGCTGTGGTCAAGTTGCAATTATAAACATTGTAGAAACACCTGGCTTGCTCTGGTTTGAGGGAAGCCCATGGGAGATGCCTGCATAGATGGAGGGCAAGTGTCCTCAAGTGACTCTGACTTCATTATACCATCATTACCATAGATCAGCATTGCAACTTGCTCCCTTAAATAAGCTTTGGAAGCCATGACATATCGGGGTCTTAACAAATAAAGTATAAAACTCACCTGCCTGACAGATAGGAGGAGATAACATTCTCCTTGTCCTGGGGGACAACAATGCAGAAAAGAGGAAAGAAAACGAGAAACCTAACGATACCCCTAAGGCCACTATCCACTTGGATGTGAGCTCGCTCCAACCCCTTTGGAATATACTGTCGCCTGCTTGCTTTCGGGATTGGGTTTGCTAAATAAAACTTTATGCTTATGCTTTGCTATTTTTGTGTTTGGTTTCAATTCTTTGTCACTAGACACAAGGACGGAGGAAGATTACTTGCCAGTAACAATTCCATTAACCACACATTCATATTGAATTATGCTTTTAAAGTATTTTTATATATGAAAGCTTCACATTATTAAATCAGGAAATGTATGCATATTTTATAATTCCACATCAAAGCTGTTTTACAATCACCCTTAATAGAAGTTAAACCTGTTATCTCAATTTACAAACATCATCAGAAGCTTAATTATAAAATCACATTAGTGTTAGAAACCATGTAGTAGTTTAAGGCTTGTAATCTACAGGAATGTAACTCAGAGAGTGAAAAAAAGAGACCCAAAGTGAAGATCACATGTCAAAGAAACCATTGCTGAAAGACAACCTCACTGAGTTAAAAAGAAATTGATCTTAGAAAACTCAGAGGGAAGTTGCTGGAATATAGTCAAAGTAGGCTTTAGAATGATAGAACACTTGCAGGAAATCTTACTTCCATGACTTATAAAAATATTTATTAGTTATTTTTCTGTAGTCAGGTTTTTCGATCATCCTGCGTAATGTTTGCAATGAACATACAGTCCATCGGACAGGCTGAAAGTTACTTTTTAAGTGATGCTTCCTGGAAAGACCACCATTTCTTCTCCCTAAGCCTGTGCCCCAACCCATGAGGCATCAAATCAAGGTAATGTTTTATTAAGATTAAATACTATGGAGAGCTTAATACCTATTATGTTCCACAAACATTGTTCTAGGTGCATGGGTATATCAATTCTTGTCATCATGAAGCTTACATTCCAGAAAGGTAATTATGCAATATGCTTACCTAAACAGAAATGTTGTTACCTTGGCCTCAGAATTATCTTCTAGCCCAAGTCTTTTCAAACTTGAACATGCAAATAATTACCTTGGGAATTGTGCAAATGCTGATTCAATAGGTCTGGGTGGGGCCTGATACTCAGCCTTTCTAATATAGTAGGTGCTGCCCATGCTGCTGGTCTGTGGATCACTTTTGACAGCATAGTAACTCATCTCTGTGTTTTCTATCCAGAAAACCAGTCAAGAAAGATTTTTTAAGGAAAAAAAGAAGAATATTTTTAATCAAGTAAGCTTAAGAAGGGCTATGTACCATATTCTTTTCTTAAGAGATTCATAATGCACATTATCATATAAAAAGCTCTGAGAATTTTTTCAGTAAAGAAAACTCTAACTTTGTTTTATCTATTTTGTTATAATTGACAACAGAATACCCCACCCTCTTCTTTGTAACTCAAATAGTGTCCAAAAGGCACATGTCCAGGGGACACTTTAATTTTCACCTGAGGAACTCTTCACGCTTGCCGTTAGCCACTTCCAGACTTTTCTTTACCTTGGCTGCTATTCAATAATTTTCCATTCTGGAATCAAATTTGTAAGATTCAAAACCAGAATTCGCCTTGATTAAAATTAAAATAGATCATAATGGAATTTGATGAGAAACCCTGGCAGAAAATAATCTTGTTGATTATTTTATAGTCTTTGAAAATTCCAGAGCTGTGCTGTTTATTGCGCTTTGTAGTAAGATAAAAAGGAGAAGGATAATGAATATTAATATTCCAGGGACCATAAAAGTACAATGAATGAAGAGATTATTAAAAACTAGATGATTGTGACAAATATCTTATGTAATGTTAAAACTATCTTGTTTCTTGTTATAATCACAGTTGTTCTTTTTTCCATATTTAAGGGAAGAACAAGAAGCCATTTGAGATATTCAACTGTTTTAACTAAAAAGCTTTAATAAATTTCTTAGGAAGAAACACTTAATTGTGAGGCTTGCAATAACCACAAATCTTATATGATGTATTGCAGTAAGGAATCTCATTTATTTACTTAAGCTGTAGGTGAACTCCCCAATCTTGTGTTAATTTTGTTTCACTCCTGTAAATGAACTCTTCAAAAGACTGGTGTAAATTAGGTCATGATAGATGATAGATGATATATAGATAGATAGATAGATAGATGAAGTGGATTCTTTTGTTACTGTGAAGTACTTGACATAGTTTAATTCTTCTCTGCAGTCCTGATGGAAATAAGGATACCTTATAAAATAAGGGGTACCTTTAACAGAGTACCTGTTTCAAATCCATAGAGAAACTATATCATTCCACCCTACATAGTCCCCTGTTTTGTGGGTATTTGAGGTTGATCCACTTCATAGTTTGATGTAGAAGACACAAATGTAATAACGTGATTTGTGTAGTGGCACCCATCTCACTTCTGTTGGGGAATCAGAAAATGATACACCAAAGTATGGCACTTTGACATGCTGACTCTTTGACCTAAAGAAGCAGCTTCAGAGCCAAGGTCTCCCTGACCTCCCACTCCTCTGTCTCTGGCCCCTCTGCCTCTTCCAAAGCACAGGGAAGGGCTTTCTCTGAAGTTTCTATCTGACTAAGGGAAGTTCCTCCAGAAGGAGTGCAATTGTCTTAGGCCCCCTCTCTATAATCTCATCAAACAGAAGATTAACTCACAAGAAAGAAGACTAGAATTGGTACTGCACCTAGAGCCCAAGGGACCATTGTCCTACCTTTTTGTCTGTTCTTTGTGCCCATTCGTCTCTTCTAAAAACTATTTATTCTTCCTCTAGAATTGCCTACATCCCGCACTTCCCTAACCCCTATGAAGAGAGTATTTAAGCTTCAATCATCTGACCTTTGTTTGAGTTGCATACTTTGTGTGACTCCCCATGTGCTTTCATGTTAATAAATTTGTATGCCTTTTCTCTTGTAATCTATTGTCAGTTTGTTTTAGAGACTCAAATTATCAAATCTTCAGGAGGTGGAATTTGATACCTCCAATACTTAAGGATTATGGACAGAGCAAAAAAGAAAAATGTCGTTAGTGCCCCTTCACTACCTACAGAGATTGAAGCGGGTAGGCCTGGCCCCAGTGGGACAAATGCTTCACTTTTAAAACTTCTGTTTCTATGTGACTCAGAATAGGTGCAGGAGAGGAAAAATAATTTTTTCTCTACCCTTCATAGTTAGGTTGGCCCCTGTAACAAAAGATAGACTAACAAAAGAAAAAAACCCACAAGTTTATTAACATGTATGTTTCATATATACATGGAAGATACCAAGGGAAATGAGTAAATCTTGAAGAGATGGCTTTGAGTTCAAGCTTAAATATTGTCCTCTTCTGAAACAAAGAAGGAAAAATGTGGGGAAGGCTGGGTAATAGGGAAGTGGCCAGGAAGAGCACTGTAAACATGGGTAAGCTTTGTTATGCAGATTTGTGTCAATGCCCTCTCCACTGATGAGAGTCTGGAGTGATTTGGAGTTATCCTTCTCTTTAAGGTATAGAGGAAACACCCTTACAAATGGAGATTTCCTTTATAGATGTAAATATCTCTTATAAAAATACAACTTCTCTGTTTTCAGAGCTTCTACATCTGCAGTTTCTCAAAATAATCAGCTCAAAATAATTCTCATGCCAAAGAGGCATATTTTGGGATGGTATACTCTGGTCTTCTATAGTCAGACTTTGGGGTGGGCTATTCTGATTTCTTATGCAGGCATCAGGATGGTTCTGGTGTTTGGCAGGACTTTTAATGTGTTTTATTCCTCATCTTCTTTTAGTTTTCTTGGCAACTCTGCCTAATAATGTATAACAATCTCCTCCTTTGTGGCATAACAATTTATGCAGATTTTGATGAATTTAGGAAAATTGTTTCTCTTCTTGAATGTGAATTTAAGCTGTATTAGTTCTGAAAATTACTTAGTCCTTGATGATTGTGTGTGTATATTCATGCATTTTGAAGTGATTTTTCTGGGTAAAAATTACACCCTGAAGAACAGATAGTATGGGTGAAATAGCAGAACAGAGGGGACATATTATGCTACACTCTGGCGAGCAGATTTGAAAGGGGCCAAATCCCATGCACCAAACATCTGGGATTCTTCTGTCAGGCCCAGAATTCCAAAGCCCACCAGGGCTGTTTTCCTGTCCTCCACCTCTCACTCACACACCCTGCCCCACCCTGTGTAGTTCCTATAGGCAGCACTTTTCACAAGCCTGAGTGCACATTGGAAACACCTGAGCAGGTTTTAAAAATATCCATGCCAAGAGCCCCCTCCAGAGATCTTGAGTTGGTTGATGTGGAGTGAAGCCCAAGCATAGTTCTCTTTGAAATACTTTTTTTTACTTAACAGAGTGACAACAGCAGCAGTTTATCCCATGAGAATAGTCAGCTCTCTATGATTTAGGAGCTTCTGAGACTGTGATGGGGAGAGGCAACTGCTGAGGGATGGCTCAGGAAGAGATAGGACCAAATCTCCTTTCTGCTTTCCATATGCTGAAGTGAGTTGCCCTTGAAGATCCTTTGAAGATAGAGAGAGTCTGACACTGGGTTATAGTTTGAAGGCTTGAAAATTTCCATTTCAAGGAGCCTTTATTTTCTTCGTTCTTGATGAGAGATTTGATAGAGTCATGAAGCAGTGAAACTATAAATAATAGTTTGCTCTTATTGGTCTTACTCAGAGAAAGCAAATACAAACTATACATGCAACTGTCATTAAACTGGTTACTCTCAAGATCAAACATGATTTCATTTATTTTTCTACATCTAGCACCTATAACAGACAGTGCACATAGTAGGTGTACAATACCTATACACCTTTCTTTTTAAATTTATTTTTTATTTTGTAAGTGATGTATTAAAGTTGAAGATCTCTCTCTATAAAGGAACAAAAGCTAGCTCTCTTTCCCTTGACTGTCTGTTATGTAAATGAGGTGTCCAAAAGTGGTAGTTTAATTTATATGTTGTTTTTCCTTTTGAGTTTCTGCAGGGTATTTTGTTACTTTTGGCTTACTGTAATTGTGTACTGTAATAATTTACAATGAGGCTGGCACAAAGATGTTCTTGCCCAACAAAAGGACTACTCTTGAAACCTGTTTACTGAAACTGATACACCATTAAAAAAATCACTTACTTGATGAGTAATGTGGCTAAGTAAGGCCTTTCAGTCCAGTCAAACAAGGAGGAATTGTTGTCCCTCCTCACATAAATAAGGAAGTGTAAAATTGAGAGTGGGGAATATGTAACAGAGGGAAGGGCCTGAAGAAAAATAAAAATATTTTCTGTCTCTCTAAAACTTCCCCAACTCTTTTGGGAAACTGCAGCATGGCCTGGCCTACATTCTGAGACAGGTTAAGTCCTTTGTTAAAAGAGACAATTCAGCCCCCAGGTGGAAAGCTGGCAGAAGGTCACAGGCTTTGTCTTTGGCAGAGATGGGACTATTGGAATAGTTAAGCACAATAGCCTAGAACTGAGGGACCCTCTCTTTAAAAGCTCTGTATTTCTGCTTTTGTTCAGGAAATTTGGATTTTGAGATGAGAAGGTCTACCATTTTTCCTCCTTTGGCAGCAGAATAATAAAACTTCTCTTTCCTTATCCACAAACCATGTGTTCTTATTATTCTTAGGTGGCCTTGGGAATAAGTTCGGAGCATTCGGTAACAGAATCAATTGGTATGTACTTACATTTTGAATACATATTTGCCTAACTTTTCATATATAAACACCTTTCTTTAAAAAGAAAGAATTTTATACAGTGCATGTCCATTATGTGCAAATTATTGTGCCTTTTTCCAAGAGTTATTTCTAAAGATAATTTCTTAAAAAGTCACTTTGAAGATAATTATCTTGAAAATGTCCTATTTAATGTTCACTTTTGTGGTTCTGGAAAACATGAAGGAATGAGGTCAATACTCCTCTCCCCAATCCTTCCATCCTTTCCCCCAAAAGGCGTAAACATCAGCAGAACTTGTCATTATAAGAAACAAATATTCCACCTTTGATATTGGGATGCAAACTTGGGTTCTAAAGCAAGTAATTAGGTCTCACACTATCATTTAACAGGAATGGGCTGTTTCTATAAAGGTAATTTTTGTGAATTAAGTAGAAAATCCTTAGCTTATCACATGGGTGAATAGGGCCAAACAAATATTAAGTTGGGAAACAAAAAGTCTTTTTAGAGAGTCTCTTGTAGTCTGGTATTAAACAAATATTCTATGTTTTATTTTACTCCATGTAAAAGTACAGTTCAAGAGGATGTGTTATTTTTCATAAAATATTTTTTTGAAGTACAAATATTCAGAGACTGGGTACCAGAAAAATTAAGGAAGTCAACAATGGTAATTCTATTACTTAAGCTATCAGGATTTGTTAGATATTTGCTATATTTTATTTGTTGAGATACCATAATTCTTGGTTTGCTTCTTTATTTCATTTTACTACTGTTAATTTATTATCAACTTCATATTTTGCAACTCTTAGCTTTTATCTGATATGGCATTTCCAAAGTAGTTTTACTTCTTCTAACACTCTCATTTAGGAGACTTTAGACAGAAATTACGCCAAATATTGACATCTTGGTGGTTAGCATTTTTTTATTGGATTGTAATTATTTTATTCATATTTTAAAGGCAGAGAGTAGATTTTTATAAAGAACTGGAGAATTTACATGTGATACTCCTGAAATCTCATTTTAAAAAGAGAATATTGTAGGTGCAATGTGGGGGCTGGGTTTTAAGTACTTCACTTTCTTTCGCAGCAGTTATTTTAAGCAGCAGTTGTCATTACTTCTCTACGTGCCAGGTCCTGGAGTAGATGCTTTACATACATTGTCTCATTTAATCTTCGTAACGACTCTGCTCTCTAAGACCTCATTATAGACATTGGCAGTAGAGGAAACTGAGGTTTTGAAAGGATTTTCTCAGGATTATACAGTCAATAAGTGATGAAGAAATTTAAACCCAGACCTGACTGACTTCAATTCTTGGACTCTGTTCTTATACTTCAACACAGCCTCTCCCAACATGCTATGAGAGATTATAATTTTAGGCAAAAGAGGCCGAGTACAGTCACTCATGCCTATAATCCCAGCATTTGGGGAGGCTGAGGTGGGAGGATCCCTTGAGGCCAGGAGTTGGAGATCAGCCTGAGCAACATACTGAGACCCTGTCTTTACAAAAATAGAAAAATTAGCTGAGTGTGGTGGTGCATGCCTGTAGCCCCAGCTACTTGGGAGACTGAGGCAGTAGGATTTCTTAAGCCCAGGAGTTTGAGGTTACAATGAGCTATGAGGATGCCACTGCACTCTAGCCCAGGCAACAAAGTGATATCCTGTCTCAAAAAAAATTTTTTTTTTAGGCAAAAGAAACTAGAATATTTTTTTTTTTAATTTCTCACCCTATTAATGCAGGCCACCAAAAACTTGAATGGGGAAAAGGGGACACATTTTAGGATGTCAGTACTGAGAAGTTCTCTGGTATGATTGCCATTTTTGCCCCTAATTACTATCTCACAGGCACCAGTGTATGAAAACTTAAAAAAAATACTCACATGTGGAATCTTTATTTTGTTCTTTATGATTTATATATTTTTTATTTTTTGCTTTGCTAAGAGAAACCACAATAAATGGAAATGATTAAAAGCCAGAAAGTAAAAGTGACAGGAACTTCTGACTGTGCTGGCAAGTCCCCCTCATTGAGAGGGATCTCGTTTTAACTTACAACTGACACAAAAACAGGAGGTGTTTTAAGGGAAAATGACTCTACCTCTTAGAGTCACAGATTTAGGACTGAAGATTCAAATGGGTGCAAATGAAATACTTTTTTTTTTAGGCAGAGTTTCACTCTGTCACCAGGCTAGAGTGCAGTGGCATCATCATAGCTCACTGGAACCTCAAACTCCTGGGCTCAAGGGATCCTCCTGCCTCAGCCTCCTGAGGAGCCGGGACTACAGGCACACACCACCATGCCCGGCTAATTTTTCTATTTTTAGTAAAGATGGTGTCTTGCTCTTGCTCAGGCTGATCTTGAACTCCTGATCTCAAGTGATCCTCCTGCCTCAGCCTCCCAGAGTGCTAGGATTACTGGCATGAGCCACTGCCTCCGGCCAACAAAATACTTTTCTAAAAAAGGCTAGGAAAATGACCAGAGTTGGATGAGTGAAAACTGACCACAGTTGAGCATCTCTGAGAAATGTGCTCACCATGAAAGTCTGCTCTTTAGGTAATACCCAAAAATCCCAAAAAGATCACGTTGTTGAAGGTAAACACTTTTATAAAAGATGAGACTGAGGAAGAAAAGGTTCAATGAAATTGATTCAGTCAGTAAATCAACAAATACTTATTGATAGTTGAATCAGCTCTGAATGTATTCAGTGGCAAGTAACAGAAAGCCAGAATAACATTGGCTTAAGCAGACAGGGCTTCATTTTTCTCCAGATGAGCCAGTCTAGAGCTGACAGGTAAGGATGGCTCAACAGTGTCAGCAAGGACCCAAGCTCTCTCCATCTTTCCATTCTGACATCTTTAATTTGTAGTTGTTTTGTTTTGTTTTTGGTCTTACAATCTCAAGTATCCTCTTAGATCTGTAAGTCTTGCATCCACATCTAAGTCTTGCAGGAAGAGGACGGAAGAACATAGAGAAACAAAAGATGGTTTAAAACAAAAGATGAAGCTTTAAAGTGCTCCAATCATCTATTACTGCATAATAAACTACCCCAAATTTAATTGTTTTAAACAGCAAATTAAAAGTATATGTCATGATTCTGTGGGCAGGAAATTGAAATATCTGAGGGTTTGCCCCTCTTTCACTCTACACAGCCTCTCTACGTAGCCAGCTTGGGCTTCCTCACATGGTCATCTCAGGATAATCAGATTTCCTGTGTGCTGGCTCAGGACTCCAAAAGGAAGGAACAGAAAAGTGCTGAATGTCATAAAGGCCAAGTGTGGGGGTGGCACAGCACCACTTTCACCACACTGTAGTGGTCAAAGCAGTCATAAGCCAGCCCATGTTTGAGGGAAATAGATACAGAGACCTCTCCAAACCCTCTCAATAGGAAGAGGGAAAGAATATGCTTCTGTCTTTACTACAGTCTGTACTCTTGTCATAAATTACTTACCTTTCTCCACATGCAAATTTACACTTACCCCCTCCCAGAACCCAAAAAGTCTCATTTCATTATGGCATCAGGCTCAGGCTCAAAGTCTAGGATCTCACAACCTATATCATATCCAGATGGAGATAAAGCTTCTCAGATGTGGTTCTTTGATTCCAGTTCTACAGCTATAGTTCCTCTTTAGCTGAAGACCTAGGAGCTAGAGAGACAAGTTCTCTGTTGCCCATACACCTAATATACAATGGCGATACAGGCATAGGATAAACACAATAAAGACTCTTATTCAAATAAGGGGGCTTTCATCACTTCCATAATATTCTCTTGATCAAAGCAGTTGCAGGTCAGCCCAGATTTAAGAGGAGGGGACCTAGAACCCATCTTTTGATGGGATGAGCATCAAAAGATAGGTGGCCATTTTTTTTTTTAATCTGCTGCAGGTAGTGATAATTTGCTTTTTATTTGGGAAGGGAAACCATCCACAGAACTTCTACCTACAGCCTATTGACCAGAAGTGCGGAGTAATGGCCACCCCTAGGTGCCGGGGAGGTTGGAAAGTTGAATACAGTAAGGGAAGGCAAGTATGAAGAGATTTTATGTTAACCAAACAGTAGTGCCTGCAAAAACTTTACTCTGTGCGAGGCACTGTATTAAGCATGGGAACAAATTGTCCTTGGCTTTCAAAGAAATTGTCATCAAGGGATAAAAACAGATATAACAGATAGTGACTTTAGTGTATTAAGAGATAAGACCACGAAGAGAAAACCAGATGAGTGGTTCCCATCCAAGAAAAGCCAGGTCAGAAAATCACTCCAGAGAAGGTGCTGCCTTAAATGGAACCTGTAAAATGAAATGTGAGTTATCAGGTTAAGGTGTGTGTAGTGAAGATAAGGGAGCAGAGACTGAGGAAGATATTTTAGGCCAAGGAAGAATAATGGGCAAAGGTCCAGAGTCAAAAGAGATGGCAATGTATTTAGGGAGGATGAGTAGTTCATAATGACTGGAATAGAATTTGAGAGGGTGGAGGGTAGAGAGATGAGACTGCCTTTGTACTTTGAATCTAATAAAAAACACTCCAGTATTCCTTGAGACATGAGAGTTGAGTCATTTTACAGAATAAAACCACAAAAGATATAATTCACCAACAATTAAATTAGAAATGAAAACTTGTGTATTACTCTAAATTTCCATATTAAAATTTAAAATTCAAGGCACTTGAAACCAAACTTTTCATTACATGATGATTGCATGTGCTTGTCAGGCATTCCATCATACACTCCAATTTACTGTTCTCATTTACACCATTCCAATGACTACATAAGAGTTCCATTGCATACTAGCTCTATTTATAAAAGCAACAGCAACATTTAATAAAATGTCACTTTGCAGATGGTTACTTTTAGAGCAACCTCTTTGTAATTGGAAAACATAGTTGTCATAAGACTTTGGGTAAGCAAAGTCTAGCAGAAATATTTCCTGTTCCTTATCTACTTGTCTTGTTTACACCTCTCCTCTCCTTCCCTCTGTTCTTCCCTCCCTCCTTCTTTCCTTTATTTCTTGCTCCCTTTCTCCCTTCCTTTTTTCCCTCTTTCTTCTCTCCCTCCCTTTCTCACTTCCTCCCTCTCATCCTCCTTTCTCTACTTTCCTAATTATAGTTTTCACTTTACTTTTTTCCTTTTGAGACAGATGGTTCTTTCATAGCTTGAAAAACATCTCCTGTAATTCTGAGAACTCTGGGTGTTACCATGTCAAATGTCATACACAAATGTCTAGAAAATTTTAAATCCCTGAAGGTAGTAAATTCATCTGTCACTTTGCTTCTTTTATTTCTTAATTCCAGTCAACCCAATTTCAGTTATTTATCCTTTGCCTTGTCACTCAAAGAGAGAAAATACTCTTACTTGTAAAAACAACCAATATCCTCCTTATAGCAGTTAAAAGTCAAATTAACTTATCCTAATTCATTGACTATTTTGTATGATATTTTATGTATTGACATTTCAAAAATATCTTCTTTTAGGTTGAAATTCAGTACATTTTATGGCCTTCATTTAAAACTTTTATAATATCCTGAAGTGATAAAATTTTATGAATAAAAGACCATCTGGCTCCCCAGAGTGTGTGAAACTTTTTTCCAGCCTCTTTGAATGAGGCTTTATTTTCAAGAAACTACATTTAAAAAGTGAATTTTTGATGAATAAACCAGTGAGGACTTGTAAAGTGCCAATTTTGTTTCTCAAAGGACCTTTTCTTTACCTCTGTTTCCATCTTTTTATCTTTTGTATGGTTATAGGAAATGAAAACTGGTCTAGGCTTCTATTACCTGCCTTCATCTTGTCTTGAATTTTGTCTTGAATTTTTACCTGGAGGAGGCTGGGATTGAATCACAATGAGCCAAGGTAACTGACAACATTGAATGTGAAGGCCTTCTGTATAAATTGGGGAAGATGGCATATTCCCCCTGCTCTAAGAGTCCCATGGGAATAATCCAATCAATAGTTAAAAAACCCAGAGATACACCTGCACCAGTTCTGGAAGTGAGGAATTATGTCATTCATATTTTAGAAGCATCAGTAAATTTCTATTAATAGTATGCAGGTAGGACAGAACATATGGAGACAGAGGCTTGACTCATAACTTTTCTCTAAGAAACAAAAGTTGTGCTAGGGAATTAAGTGGTGTGCATTAGCTATGTTAGGCTATGTTCTGTAACAAACAGTCCCAGAATCTCAGTGGCTTACAAAACAAATAATTATTATTTCCCCAATAGCTAAATTATTTCAACATATAAATGCTGATGTACAACACTAGAAGACATAATGAAGTAGTTAGATGGCTGTAACTTTACATAGGATAACTGAGTGCCAAAGCTACAAATATAAATTCATAGAGGTATGTTGCTTTGGTGGCTTGCTTTACAAGAGGCATTGCCATTAAGGAAGTTATTTCCAAAATGATGATTGGTCCAGCATTTGGTCAAATCCTGAACAAAAGAAAGTGGTTGCAGTCGATTAAATTCAGTATTTCCTAAAATTATTTTAAAAATTGGTCTTCCATATGAAATAAATATGTGTTCTAAGATAACTATAGCATTTGTTTACACGACTATCTAGGGGGTTGTATAAAATTGTGTGGGCATGAGAAAAGTCCTCATGTGGAACTTTTCTTCACATGGCAGGGTGTCTAGTATCTAGTATTTATTATCTATACATTAAAGAACAATAGCCCTATCCTCTGTGGAAAACAGTATGGCAACACCTAAAAAAATGAAACATAGAATTACCATAAAATTCAGCCATTCAACTTCTGAGTATATACCCAGAAGAATTGAAAGTAAGACCTGGAAGTGATAGTCATTATTTTTCATCCACAATAACAAAAATGTGGAAACAACACAAAGGTCTATCAGTGGATGAATGGACAAACAAAATGTGTTGTGGAGATACATACACACACACAGAGGAATATTATACAAGCTTAAAAAGGAATGAAATTCTGACATATGCAACAATATGGATGAACTTTGGGGACATTATGCTCAATGAAATAAACCAGTCATAAAAAGAAAAATACTGTATGCTTCTATTAAAAAATCACAGAGACAAAAAGTAGAATGGTAGTTGCCAGGGGCTGGATGGAGAGGGAATTGGGGAATTATTGTTTAATGGGTAGAGAGTTTCAGTTTTATAAGAGGAAAAGGCTTCTGGAGTTGGATGGTGGTAATGATTATACAACGTTATGGGAGTATTTATATTTAATATTACTGAATTGTATATTTAAAAATAGTTAGGATGGTAAATTTTGATACATGTGTTTAATGACAATAAAAAAAATTGGGATAAAACACCAATAGTCCATTTGAGTCACTGGGACAAATAAAATTACCCCAACAAATTTTCAAAATTCCTTCCCTAAAGAGTGGTACATCTCTATTGAAAACCACTGTACTAAAACAATAAAACAGGATACATGTCTATTAAAACATAAGACTAAAAAAGGAAAAGAAATAATATAAATATCAAGGAAGATAAGATAAAGGAAACAGCAAGAAAGTATAAAACAGAAAGAACTACAAAGAATAGCGAAAAAAAAGTTCTTTTTCTCCCTAGGATACAGAAAACCAAAGCATTGCTCCCACTGTAACAGTAAAAAAAGCCAAATAAACCATAAAAATTATAAGTTTCCTTGAATTCATCAGAAAACTAAAATTTCAGGTCAATCAATATCCTGAAATCTAAGGAAAGACAGTTTCCTTCAAGGAGATGGGGCATGAACACTTTTTTGCCTTTGACAGAACACAAGAGGAAGAGGTATCAGGCACCATTCAGGCTGCAAGACGTTTCTAGCTAAAATTGTTAACAAGTTATCAAAGGCCAATTGTGGGCTGGCATGGGGACAAAGAATACCTGGGACCATAGATGCAAGGGGATTTTGCTCCAATTCACAGGGCCTTCTCACATGTCTGTAGTGGGTACTTATGAGAAAGAATGGGTGGGAGATCAGAGAGAGCCTTTGTGGATAGTACACGGCTTGAAGAGGAGAGCGTCCTGCTTTGTGGGAAAGGCACAATCTTTGTTTGGGTCCCACATAGCAACTGGGGAATAGGTAAAAGCTAAACCAAAACCCAAACCCTATATCTTGAGTAGGGGTGGTAGAAAATTCTCTTGGGTCCAAACCATTATAATTATTCTACTGTTGGGGAAAGAATAGCAATTTCACTCTCACAAGACCTCCTGAAGACATAAGGCAGAAATTGGCTGCCATAGAGAAGAAGGGACAAGATCATTGAAGCCACATCTCAAAAATCCAGTAATCCAAGGCCTGCTTAAGATAAGCTAGACCAAGATAAAAGATAATAAATACTCCTGACACTAGCTATCAAGTAGTCACGAACCAAGTAACAAGCAACAAATTTCTACCACAGGGAAAAGGGCAAGAGCTTGCAGAGGGCCATCCTGGTGCACAGAAAAAGTAAAAACCTGAGGATGGAGCAGAATCATTGAGAAAACTCACAGGCACATTAGTCCACAAACCTAAGCACTAGCTAATGCTGGAGGAATTTTAAGTTGATGATATACTGAGGGTGACCATAGCAATAACGAAACCCAAACTCAGTCCAACTCATGACTAGATTTACTCAACTCCTCATACTAATCATCTAGCAGAAAAAAAGGCATAACTATTATTATATGGCTTTCTAGGCATAAGTATTATTTATCTCAGATTCTACTCTCCTACACACATTAAAAAATTATGCATTATACCAATAAACAGAAAGAAAAATTGCCAAGATATAAAATCATCAACCAAATCAGACTCAGAGATGACCCAGATATTGAAATTATCAGATAGGGAATTTGAAATATTTTAATATGTTAAAGGCTTAAGTGTAAAAGATGAACAACCTACACGAAATATGGAGAATTATAGCAGAGAGGTAGGAACTATAAGAGTCAAATGGACATGATAGAAATAAAAATATATAATAACAAATATGAAGAATTCCTGTAACAGGTTTATTAAGAGACACAACTAAGCCAAAAATAGAATCAGTGTACTTGAAGATAAGGTAATAAAAATTATAAAGTAAAAAAGTGTTTAAAAAGAACATGGTATCAAAAGTTGTAGAACATCAAATGGCCTGTGTGTAATTTTAATTTCAGAAGGAGAAGAGAGAATGAAACAGGGAAGAAGAAATATTTAAAGAGACAACAGTCAAGAATGTTTCAAAAATAATGAAAGATCCACAGATTCAACAACCCAGAGTACTCCAAACAGAACAAATATAAAGCAAACAAAGCCCATACACCTTCACATACCTAGACACATAGTCCCAAATTGCTAAGACCAAAGATACAGAGAAAATCTGAAGTCAGTCAAGGGAAAGAAAAGATACATTGCATATACAAGAATAAAAATAAGAATTACAGCAGACTTGTTATTAGAGACTCTGTAAGCTAGAACCCAATGGAATGACATAATTAAAGTACTGAAAGAAAAACAGGTGTCAACCTAGAATTCTGTACTCAGTGAAAATATCTTTCAAGAGTAGTAAAGAAACACATAGCTATCAAAATACATCATTAATAAATAAAATCTGTAAATAAAACTGCTTCAGAACATTTTGATGCCTTTTGCACTCTATCCTCAATTTAATCTCTGATCTCTAAGCCCAAGACCTACGCCCAAACACTAACTCTACCCAAACCTCCAATTCTAGCTGCTAATTCTACTTCCTAAACCTAGCTCTTATCTCCTGCAAACCCTTCCTGCTACAAACCATGTACAATGATCTTACAAATACATTCTATAGCTCACAAAGTTCATAATGTAAAAAAAAAAAAAAAAAAAACCAAAAAACATATAAAATGGCATTTCCTACTTTAAGTAGGCATGTTTCTTAAGTTTTTGATGCTGTCTTCTAAAAAAATTTAAATGGCTTTAAATAAAAGCATTTGTTAGGGAAAAAAAAAGATACTCCTGAAGTCAACCTCTCAATGTTTAATAAAAAGAAATCTTGGTGCATATTTATTTTAATCAAAATAGCTCATATATTTCTGAAACCTTTTAAAATGGCTTTTACATTCATGAATGTGATTAAAATGTATTTTTCAATGCATATACTTCAGAAATGAAATTTTTATCTTTTGTTTTGACTCCACGTTCTGAACGATAAAGATATTCTCATTTTTACATTACCTCTCTCTTTTACCATTTTTTCTTTTCAAATCCTCCCCCAACTCATCCTGGTTGGCATTTTTGGAATTATTTTTATTCCATTAATATTTATTCCATTTCATACTATTTCATCCAAAGTGAGATTTTTACATTATGGAATTTAAGATCAGGAATTGTAATGAGGTCCTCATTTTGTACCCAGAGTTACTGGTATATGTAGGTGGATGCAGAGCTTACTGCCAATATTTCTGTTCTATCTGTGAGTTCTCCATTTGTGAGTTTATTTGTTGATTCATTTTAGGCTTGCTGGATTGTATCTTGAAGTAAATTTTTCAGAAAAGTGTTATGAGTTCCTTAGTATTGAAAACTATCTTTCATTTTCCTTCATTTGTCAATGATAGTCTACAAGTATAAATAAATTTCAATTCAAATAATTTACCACTCAATGCTCTGGAAAAAATTATCTCTCTTTGTTTCTTTCAAAATACTTTTAAGTGAGCCTAAATTTAATAAAGATGCCCCTAATTCTTTAATAATCAGCTAAAATATTTAAGACACCTCTGACATAGGTCTAAGAAGCCTGGGCTGTCATTCTGCTCCCTTCCTTTAGTATTTCTGAGTGTTTGAATTTTTCATAGCTTGATACCAATGGTCCCTGACTACACTGTACTACCATAGGTCACTACTACAGTCTTCTTTGTGCATTTCTCTTGCCGTCTTGTCCTTTGTTCTCTCTCTTACTTTGTCCATACCAGTGTAGATTCCTCCTGATATTTTTCCTGAAGTGTGTACCCATGCCATCCTTTTAAATTCTCTAAGCATAACTAATAACTATCTATAGTGTTTAATAAAACTTTGCTGAACGTGGGGTTATTGTGTGAAGAATTAACATATAGCATAGTGCAGTGGTTAAAAGCATGGACTGTGTAGCCAGATTGCTTGGATATTTGACTTTAGGCAAATTAATCTCACTGTGTCTGTTTGCTCAAATTTAATATGGAAAAAATAATAGTACCACCGTGAAGATTGCATGAATTATTCATAAAGTACTTAGAACAGTGCCTACTACTTAGTGATTGCTGTATGCATGTTTGTTAAACAAGTTTTAAATAAGTGCGAAAAAGGTAAACTCAAAATGGTTAACAAATGTTGGTATTCCTAGAAGTCATTGGCTAAGGCAACATGCAGGAGATAATAGTTAGAATACATAAAAACCAATTTATAGTAGTTATTCTTATTGTTTACTGTGTGGCACTTTCCTTAGCCTCCATGGTTCAGCTCTCCCAAGGACTGAAATGTTCTCAATTGTGTCCCTACTACTTTAAGTCTAGGAGTCCACATATAGCTCAGGCTCAGGAAAAAGAGAAAATGAATACATTCCCACCATTCCCAAACATGGCCACCCTGAACTCAGGGGAGACAAACTTTTACATTAGTATGTACATAAACATAGAAGTTATCTTTTCATTTTCTAACAGCTCCTTTCCAAAAGAGATTTAGCATAACCAAAAGGTCCACTAAAACGTTGGTCACCAAGCTAGAGTCCTCCAGCTTCTCATGGTGAATGTAAGCATCCACCTCCAACAGGGGAAAAAAACTACTGGCAACATCCAGCAATATGTTACCATTGCTCTTGTAGCATTCTTTCTTTACCTTTAAAATTCACAAACTTCATCAGGTAAATCATGTTAGAGTCAACTTTCATTTACTTTGATTTGCATGTAGAATATTATAAAATAATTTCCCACAGTTGCCAGTAAATGGTTCATTTTCACTCTGGGATTCTGTTATTGGTACTGGTTTTAGATAATTTTTGTGATCTGTAGGTCTTTCAGTGGGAACTTTTAGGAATGAGAAATTTAGATGTATTTGTTCAAATATTCAACTTATTCAAAACCTGAAGACTATTATTAAGTAATGAAAATGAAAACACAGTATTTTAAAAAATATTAGATATAGAAAAAGCTTTATTCAGAGATAATCTATACTTGTAAATACTTTCAGGATTAAATAAGAAAGAAAAAAATCATTGAGTCAAATGTTCTACTCAGTAAGTCAAGAAAAACCAAAACAAATCAGTATTTTTTTAAAAAAGAAATTAAAAATGTACAATAAATAAATTTTAAAGAATTATAAGTCATAAAAAAGATTTTAAAACAGAAATAGAGACAAAGTAACAAATCAATTTAAAAGCCAGACTTTTGGAAATCAAAAGCAAAAGAGAACAGTAAAAAGCAGACAACTTCTCTCCCAAATCTAGTTTAAAAGAAAGAAAACATACAAATGTTAAAATTGGAAAGGGTCTATAAAATAGGTAAACAACATAATTAAAATTATAGAAATAATTATACACAACTTTATGCTAATCATGTGGAAAATTTCAAGCTGATGGCTTGGAAGAAAGAAAAAACTATAAATTGTTAAAATAAATCTTAGATGAATAAAAACTGGATCACAATAAATCGAAGAAGAAATGGTAAATATATTTCCTTAATACCATATACGAAGGATGAGTCCAGATCAATTGAATATCTAAATATGAAATGTAAAGCCATAACATTAAGAGATGAAAATAGGAGAGAATATTATTTTGACATAGAGGTAGGAAAGGAGTTCTTAAATAAAATTCAAAAGGACAAGCTATTATTCCTTTTTAATTAAAAGCGATTGATAACATCAAAATTATCTTCTGAGGAGCAACAAGTAGACTGACAGCAAACTCCTCAGGAGCAACAGCAGATGTTGGAAGACAACGTAATAACACCTTCAAAATGTATAGTCAAATAAACTATACCTGTCAGATAAAGTATTATTCAAGAGTGAGGAAAGATTGATATTTTTGAAAAACTAAGAAAGTTTACCACTCATAGACATTTATTGAAGGAATTAGTCAATGTAGTTTTAAGGGCAGCTAACTATTTGGGAACAAAAAGAATAAGAAAACAGTCTATTCAATAAATGTAGGAAAGAAAAAACATGATAAATAGAAAACAAAATAATGTAGAAATGAACATAAATGTATATGTAATCAAAAATAACGCACATGGAATAAACTCAATAATTAAAAGAAAGACTCTTAGATTTGAGAAAAACAAACTAAAACAATATCTAGGTATTTGATATCTCTAAGAGGTACATTTAAATTATAACAACCTAAATAAATGATGAAATATATCATCTTCTAGATGGGATTTTTAAATCTACAAACATACTAATTTTCTTTATATTTATCTATAAATTTCATGCAATTCCATCAATAAAAATTTGATTCAGAAATTTACCTAACAGTGGAAAGACTCCAAAACTGGCAAGATAATTCTAGAAAAAAAACCATTGAAAATAATCAAATGTATGAATGAACTAAAACAGAATACTGAATTAAAAAGAAGCATAGTTATGAAAAGAAACATAGAATATAATTTAGATAAATATTTGAAATGCAAAGTAGTATTATATATATATTATCTATGCATATTTATGCAGTAAATGACTAGATACATGACCTGAAGGAACACACTTCATACTTGTCTTTGAGTAGAGAGAAGCATGAGTGGACTTTGTTGAAGAGCAAAGGAAATTCAACTTCATTGTTTTATTTTATTTAAATGGATTAACTAACTAAAGAAAACATTGCCTTTATTTTTTTAAAACTGTAGCAAATATGACAAATGCCATATGTTCATTCTAGGTGGTGTGCCTGTGGGTTTTGAAACATTACTCTTGGTCCTTCATTTTAACATTTCACTAATTAAAAATGCAATGTGTGGAAGAATAAACAAAACACTGATAACACTGCTGTAGAGGGAGAATTCGATAGGTATCTCTCAATCATTGACAGATCAAGCTGGCAAAAATTAAAGTTTAAATATGTGTGTATACTATTAATGAAGCTGAATATGTGTATATAATATTCATGAAATATTTATAAAAATTGATCATATAAATCACAAATTGCATCTCAATTTATTTCCAAAGGAAAAAATTGTAAGTCACAGTCCCTACATCAAGGGAATCAAATAGTAATTTAATAAGAAGAGTTAAACCCAATAGTCCAAAAGAACATCAACGGAAAGAACCCTTTCAATTAAAAAAATACTCAATTTTGTATCAATGAGAACATCTAAATTACATTAATAGGTTATTAAGTATAAATGAAAACATAAGAGTCACCAAATATTTGAGAAAATCCTGCAGCATGATAAAGAAAAACCAGGAGAATAAAGTGGAAAAACTCTCTCTAGAAGAACAGAAATAAATTAGAGGAAAAAAAGAGAAATTCAAATAGAAAACTCTAATTAATATCCAATTAAGATTTCCAAAGGGAAATCTCAGACTGTATTACATGCAAAAAATTAATACTCTCTTTAATGGAAAAGGGAATTTTTTTTTTTTTTGAGACAGAGTCTCACTCTGTTGTCCGGGTTAGAGTGTCGTGGCATCATCTTAGCTCACAGCAACCTCAAACTCCTGGGCTTAAGCGATCCTCCTGCCTCAGCCTCCCGAGCAGCTGGGACTACAGGCATGCACCACCATGCCCGGCTAATTTTTTCTATATATTTTTAGTTGGCCAATTAATTTCTTTCTATTTTTAGTAGAGACAGGGTCTCGCTCTTGCTCAGGCTGGCTTCAAACTCCTGACCTTGAGCGATCTGCCCGCCTCGGCCTCCCAGAGTGTTAGGATTACAGGCGTGAGTCATCGTGCCTGGCTACAAAACGACCTTCTTTAACAGATACTATTATAAGTGCCTATTGACATCTGCTAACACATATGTGTATTCCCTCCTATCCACAAGCATCAGAGCACACATACACATTTAAGTACATATGCTCACTCGTTATGCATACTGCCCTCCCTGCACGCACACCCACACACACGCACAGAAAATACACACTGTGTAGCGTACTAGTGAGCTGATGGTTCCTCCCAGAATATCTCAACCCAGCCTCCGCCTGCAAATCAACTTTGCTCAACCTCAGGTTTCAACTTGTGGTCAGAAATTTGAGAGGCAACCAAGCCAAGTCCCCTCAGGCCCAACAGGGCACTGGGAAAGATAGAAATCACATACAATGACCTGGTTGCTCCTGGCTGGAAAGTGGAGAGCAAAGCCTGGGGCTAACCCCACAGACAGGGCAGCAGCAGAGGCCTGAGGAGAGAGACTCAGTTCTGGGTGGGAACTTGGTCTAAGGACAGCAGTTTGGAATGCTGTGGGTCACTCTTGAGTGTGCCACATGGGCAGGCCATGCAAGTGGGTGAGATGGGCAACCAGGACCGGAAGAGCCAGTGGGTCTGGGGTTACACAGCACACAATTTTCTGGTCCAGATGAGGCATAAACTGAAGTCCACCCTCACTTCCAGCACCGCCATGCCCCCTCTGCAGCAGGAGGAGTTCCAGGTCAGCAGAGGGCATCAGCATTTGAAGTTCAAAATTCAACTCAAGGCCTTAGGGTGAGGGTGGAGGGAGAAAGGGAAGAGTGAGGAGAAAGGGGAGGGGCAGGAAGAGGAGGAAGAGGAGCAGGAAGAAGAGGTAGAGAGGGAGAGATGAACCCTCTCACCTTATCCTGATGCTCAAACCACACCTTGGTTATACCAAGGAAAGTGCTGGGGGTGATGTGGGGAGCAACGTGCAAAGGGAAAAAGAAGGGGTGAAATCTTGACTTTGAGTTTCTAAGGATCCTGATCCTAGCAATTTAAGGGCAGTTTCAGGAAATATCAAAATAATTGCGACTACTGTAATGTATTTGGCTTTATAAGAAATTGGTTTGAGAACCTAAATCCTGAGCTGGATACAATTACACTATATATTGACGTGGGAACTTTGAATGTGGGATAAATTAAGCTTCCTCTCCCTAGACTTGTGCGTAGAAAGAAACGGGGATGAGAAAGGAGGGAACTGCCTTCTGGTTCTGTGGATCATCTCTGCACTAAACAAAGTTCACAAACTAATCACCAGTTTTGTTCAAACTCAGGTTTCTACTTGTGCTCAGAAATTTGAGAGGCAACCAAGTCCAGTCCCCTCAGGCCCAACCAGGTGAGGCTGACACACCTTGGGCAATGGAGACGAGGGGTTACAGCCTCCCTGCGCCTGTCCCATCCAGTGCATTGTCGTCATCTGGAATGACAGCTTGTTGGGACTGTGGACCATGGCAACAGTGGCACAAGGGCCCCACGGTCTCATGAAAAGGGCACTATATTTGAAGTCTGCAAATTTGTTCCCAATCCTGGCTCTACTGGGAACTCACTGTGTGGTCTGGTGAATGAAATAAAAACTACATAAGGACAGACTTCTAAGGCAAACAAACAGGTGATGGTCTGTCACAAGACGTTTTTCATCAATTCTGGTTACAGGAGATGTAAGGCCCAGAACACCACACCCCTGTCAAAGACACGCTTACAAAGACATGGTAAGTGTTTTCAGATTTAGTGCTGAAATAGCTATCTGTACCTTGATCTATTTTGCTGACTTCCTTGCTGGTTGACCTTGATCAATTCCGGCCTTGCTGACACCTGGTCTCTTTGGTTTGATGCATCTCTGGGTTATCTTGTTTCCAGTGTCAACCCCGTTTCCTATAACAAAATTTTTTTCCCCTTAACAAGCAGAGATAATAGTCTCATCTGGCCTGATCCAGCTTCTGGGGCAGAACTGGTAAAGTGGCCATAGAAGAGATGTATTTAATGCCAAAATATCAGAATTCCAGGGCATTTTGATTAGTTATATGAAACAGTAGAGCAGAATATTTGAAATCTGAATTGTCCTGGAAATGTGGGACATATGAGCATACTAGTCAGTTTTCAAGTAACTCACAAACTGTTGTTGAGGTGCCAACCTCTAGAAGGATCATAACAATACCAAACAATAGATTATAAATGCCCAATGAATGGTATGGATGATATTAACTCAGCATTGAGTGAATGGTGAGCATAGGTTTCTAAGGTGGAAGATCAAGCTTAAGCTGTGCCTTCGGGAGTTCGGGGGCATTGAGAGAAGTGGGAAGGAGGTGGGGAGCTACCCAGGAGATAAGGCCATGAGCCATAGCTATGCATGAAATGGGGACCGTGTTACAGGGCACAGATGGGGATCACGGGCAAAATGTTGAGACATGCGGGCTGTAGAGCTGCTGTGATACTTAAAGGACAGTGAGGAGAGTGACCCTGGAGCACAAAGAGCCAGAAACCTAAAAAGGTAGGTGGGGCTAAATTATGAAGGTTTTAACTATTAGGCAAAAAATTCCAGACTTAATCTAATGGACAAATGGGGAAGGAGATGTTTCAGAATGATCTGAGCAAGAGAAGAGCAAGTGAATGCAGTCCTTTAGGAAGGCAACTCAACTGACAGTGGGAAGGGTGGGTGGTTTGGGCATGGGATTGGACAGAGTCCACTGCAATTATCCAAGATATGAAGAAGCAATGGGTTTTGGGACTGGGTCTGAGGAGCAAAGTAGTAGGAAGGCTAAAGAGTTTTCTGGGTGGAGTGTCTGAGAAAATGATGGTGTCTCTGACAGACATGGAGATCAGAAAGGGAGCCGGCTTTGGAGAAGACAGTGGGCTTAGGCTGCCATTGAGGTGGTGGCTGGACATCCAAGGGATAGGACAGAGTAGGTGGGAAGAAGAGCAGGATGGAAGGACATGGGGACAGACTATGCAGTTGAGAAAATCTGTAAAAATGTAAACGTCAAAATGGACTACATGAACAGGATCTCTCTGAGGAAAGGAAGTGGAAAGAAAAAGGAAGAGGACTGAGGGAACACAGTGTGGAGAATGAGGGGCGTGGGGGGGCAGGGGTGACACAGGAAGGGATCCAGGGCTGGCACAACCAGGAAAGGGGGCAGAGAAGCCTGGGGCACAGTGTCAAGGACAAGGACAGGGAGACTGCTTCCAGAAGGTGGTCAGAGGGCCCAGAGTTCAAGGAAAATAGGAATTTGCCGAGGCCATTGGGTTTGAATCATTTAACAAATACGGGGCATCTATGTGTGCCAGACCCTGTGCTAGGCTGTGGGGTGTTGGTGAGACGATTTTCCCATTCAACAGACATCTACCAAGTGCCTGCGATGGTGCCAGCCCCTCAGTGTAGAAGAGGGAGACTGAGGCTGGATCTCCCCGCTGAGGACCCGTATTTACAAAAAGTTTCAGTTCACAATGAGGAAGGACTAGGGCTGGGGGAAGGAGGGAGGAGGAGGGGGTGAGTGGGAAAATAACGTACAGTTGAGAGCGGGCCACTGCTTCAAAAAATTTGGTACTTAAAGGAAAGTGAGAACTAGAAAAATAACTTGAGGGGACAGAAAAGTCTTACAACACTCCCCCCAAATCCCACCAAATAGGCGAGACTTGTATGTTTCTAAGCAAGAGAAAAGGCATTGCTGTAGAGGAAGAGCAGAACTTGTTCAGTGAGGTGGAATTACTATTAATATTATGGAAATAAATAGAAGACTTAATCCCCATTTTCAAGGAGCCTAGAGAAATTCATTCTAACTAGTTAAGAAACATGGCAAAGGGGTAAAATGGTGACAAAGCGTCCCAGTGAGTGGTTCTGACAGTGTGTGGCTGAAAAATGCAGTGGGAGTCAGAAAAGGGGAACGCTTGGGAGAGGTGGTATCAACGAAGGCTTCTCGGAGGAGGCGGCCTCTAACCCGAACCTTGAGGGATGGGCGGAGAAGCAAGCGGGGCATGCCGGGCGAGGAGCACGAGGGACTCCCCATCCCTCCGCCCAGCGCTCTCCGTCCGCCTCCCTCGGCTCCGGAGCCCGGCGCAGGTTCCCAGCACTGACGTCAGCGTGCAATGACCTCAGCGCCGAGGAGGCGTTGGCGGCCGCAGCTGGGGGACCGCGGGGGGGGGAGGGGGAGGCCAGCGCCAGCGCGCGGGGCGGGCCGGGGCGGGCTGAGACAGCCCCCATCCGCTGGCTGCGGCCAATGGGCGCCGCCGCCGGGGACAGTATGAAAGGCGGGCCAGAGGGAAGTCCCGGCAGAGCCCGAGCAGCGGCCAGCCCGGCAAAGGCTCGCGGAGCTGCACGTCCCACCGGAGACCTCTCCCCGCTCCCGGCCGCCACCGCTTGCTGAGCCGCGCACGACATGAGCCACGGGAAGGGGACCGACATGCTCCCAGAGATCGCCGCCGCCGTGGGCTTCCTCTCCAGCCTGCTGAGAACTCGGGGCTGCGTGAGCGAGCAGAGACTTAAGGTTTTCAGCGGGGCGCTCCAGGAGGCACTAACAGGTGAGCGCTCGCCGAGGGGCCTGGCGCCACCGGGGCTCGGCCCCCTTCCTGCCAGGGCCGTCCTTCCCCTAATTCTGGGGCAGAGTCGCCCAAGCGCGCGGCTCCGGGACTCGATTGCCTCCTCCGTTCCTCGGGGCGGCTCGCGGTCCCCTCTTCACCGAGTCACGTCTCCCCTCCCCGGCCCTGCGCTCTGGTCTCAGTTTGTGGATGTTCTTATTGGGCGCGCCCCTCCACGTTCCCGGGGGCGCAGACCCTGGTCCTGGAGTGCCATCCGGAGTCGGCTGTGTCCCGGAAGAGGGCGTACCTGCTGGTCTGAGTGCGGTCTCGTCTCTCTCGCTGGACCCTTGAGATCTCGAGACCCTTGAGGGATGTTGTGGGTGACAAAGCCCTGCTGGCCCAGAGGTCCTTATGGAAGAAGGCGGTGATCTGAGCCTTCTCCATAAGTTGGAGTCCCCAGCGTGGTTCTTCCTTCGGGGCTGCGCTGCCTGGGGCAGTCTGCCGGTTGTTAACTTGCTGGAAGTTGGAATCTGTGCCCCCTTTGTGTTCTCTTTGGCCCCCCTTAGCCATCTGCCACCTATGTGGTGCAGAAGACGGCCTGGTAGCCAGTAACTGTACTCTGCCGGGCATGTGCTGGGGGTGGGGTGGGGGCGATAAGCACCTCTGGCTGGGGAGAGCCCGAGCTCCCGGCTGTTTCTAGCTGGTTGCCGGCAGCCCTGGAAAGCGATAGCCATCTCTGAACGTGCCCACACAGATCCCGCCTTCTGCCGAAGACAGATGTTTCATCAAAACAACCCAGGTTTTACTCCCTTAGCTACTGCTAAGGGTCTCTGACTCCGAAAGAGGCAGCAGGGGCCACTGGGCACAGGGAGGAAGGCCAGTGACTTTTTGTGGGCCCAACAATGTTGGCAGCATTCGTGGCCTTGAATCGTCAGCTCACAGGTCTCCAGAGGCCTTGCCTGAACATGCCAGCCCCAGTTACACCCTTCCCTCCTTAAACTGGGGATGTGCCAAAAGCAGTACACTGGCCGCTAGAGTGTACCCCAGAGCTCTGGGATCTCCTCCCAATATACACACAGGAAGTGGGGGGCAGGTCTCTCCAAGCTCCCATAAAATTTTCTTTGCTAAGTGGCAAGAGGGTCCTGAAACTCAGGAGATGCCACCTCCCTTATTTAGAATCACTGGGCCCCTTCCCCTCCTCCTAACCATGCACCCTTTTCTGCGCCTTTTGGTAGTATCCATGGCCCAGCTGCTTTAACCAGGGCATCTCCCCCTTATCCTGTCTCCGCAGAGCACTACAAACACCACTGGTTTCCCGAGAAGCCATCCAAGGGCTCTGGTTACCGCTGCATCCGCATTAACCACAAGATGGACCCCATCATCAGCAAGGTGGCCAGCCAGATTGGACTCAGCCAGCCCCAGCTGCACCAGCTGCTGCCTAGCGAGCTGACCCTGTGGGTGGACCCCTACGAGGTGTCCTATCGCATCGGGGAGGACGGCTCCATCTGTGTCTTGTATGAAGAGGCCCCAGTGGCCACCTCCTACGGGCTCCTCACCTGCAAGAACCAAATGCTGCTGGGCAGGAGCAGCCCCTCAAAGAACTACGTGATGGCGGTCTCCAGTTAGGTCCCCTGCCGCCCCACCCTGGCACTCTACTGTACTCATTCTGCCGTGACAACAGCCCACCACATACCTCAACCTGGGGAACTATTTTTAAATGAAGAGCTATTTATATTATATATATTACATTTTTTTAAGAAAAGAGGAGGAAAAAAAAAACCAAAAGATTTTTTTAAGAAAAAAATCCTTAAAGGGAGCTGCTTGGAAGTGGCCTCCCCAGGTGCCTTTGGAGAGAACTGTTGTGCACTTGAGTCTGTGAGCCAGTGTCTGCCTGTGGGTGGGGGAGCAGCGTGGGGATGGGCCTAGCCAAGGTGAGGTGGGAGAATCTTGGCCAGCACCCCGAGAAGACGTGAGAGGGAGCAAGCTAGGTTAGCAACTGTGAATGAGAGAGGTCAGATCTGCCCTGGGGAAGAGAGGCTGAGTCCAAACCCCTCTCTCTCCCCACCAGGACACTGGCATCCCTGGTTTCTCTCTTACTCAGGGGCATTCAGGCCTGGACTTAAATAATACTCTGTTGCCTAATCTTGTCTTTTATTTTTCTAATGAGATCCTGGGCAGAGAGTGAAAAGGCCTCTCCGGATTCCTTCTGCCCTAGGCAGCTTTTCTTGAAATCATGACTTGTTTCTAAATTCTACCCTCAGGGGCCTATAGACATTGCTTCCCAGCCAGGAATCTAAAGCTTTTTGGTTTTTTTGTTTTTTGATGGGGGGAATGTAAGGCAGGGGTTGGAGGTTATTGGGGTTAGAACCGATGGGAACTCTGCACAAAACCTTTGCTTTGCTATGTGCTGCTTTGTGTGTATAATTTGGGGGTGATTTGCAATGGAATTTTGGGACCCAAAGAGTATCCACTGGGGATGTTTTTTGGCCAAAACTCTTCTTTTTGGAACCACATGAAAGTCTTGATGCTGCTGCCATTATCCCTTTGAGAGGTGGCTCAAAAGCTACAGGGAACTCCAGGTCCTTTATTACTGCCTTCTTATCAAAAGCACAACACTCCTCTCTAATCCTCTCCTCTCCTCTCCCCATCTGATTGGGTCATGGAGCTATTTTCTAGGCAGTTCTCAGTCACTGTGCAATATGCCCCCTGGATTCCAAGAAGGTCGGGAGACCTGGCTCTCAGAACCTCCTGGTGCCCTGGTGGGCTTAGGGAACCGTCTCTCCTGCTTTCCTTGGGATTATGGCTGGCTTGGTTAGCCTTGCAGGTATTCCTTGGCTGAATGGGAGAGTGCCCCAAGTTCTGCAAGACTACTTGGTATTCTTGCAGGGCTGACACTAAAAGCCAAACCTTAGGCACTGTTTTTTTCTCCTTGGTGCTCTGAGCACCAGTGGGAGAGGTCGCTGTCTCTCTCAGTACAATCCAAATTTGTCCGTAGACTTGTGCAATATTTACTGTTGTGGGTTGGAGAAAAATGGAAAACTACACTGGGAAGAAAACCCCTTCCTTCTGTTTCTCAGTGACATTGGTAGGGGTCCTCAGAAGGCCTCGAGTTTCCCAGACTGAATCACCTTAAGAAGAACAGAGCTAGAGCATCTGGTCCGGCTGGCTTCCCTCTTGCTGTTGCCCCTTAGTGAGGAGTCTTCCTCCACCCCCTTCCTCTGCACCCGAGTTCTCCTCCCCACAGCCAGTCCCCTCTCCGGGATTTCTTAACTACTCAGTTTTGATTCAAAGGTGCTATTTACCAAACACTCCCTCTACCTATTCCCCCCAGTCCTGCCTCCTTTCCAACTTCCCAGATTTCATGCTGTCTTCCCAGACTCTGCTCCCAATCCTCACTGTTTTAAAGCTAACTTTGGGCCCACAGACCTAAGAGCTAATGCTCTGGCCTGTGGGTTGAAACAAAGCTGTGAATTACTGCAGGTTGTATTCTTGCATCTTACCTGCAAACAGGTCCCTGCCTTTTTAGAAGCAGCCTCGTGGTCTCATGCTTAATCTTGTCTCTCTTCTCTTCTTTCTGATGTTCACTTTAAAAACAACCAGACCCCCAGAGCCAGACTGTTGAGCAGGCCTGTCTCTCCTATTAAGTAAAAATAAATAATAGTAGTACGTTTGTAAGCTATTCTGACAGAAAAGGCAAAGGTTACTAATTGTATAGTAGTGTTTTTATATGGAAAAATGTACAGCTTATGGACAAATGTACACCTTTTTTTTGTTACTTCAATAAAAATGTAGCAGATGAACTCGTGTGGTGTAGAGAAGATAAAATTTCACGTTGCTAATCTGCATTTCCCTCTCAGATCCAAATCCTGTCTTTGCATTTCATAGTATTTCTCTTCAGTTGTACTCAAACAACCTATAGCATGTGAGTGGCACAAAAGAGAAATCTAGCTGTGTGGCTGGGCCATTTCCAGGCACCCCCTCTTCCCTAGGAAGTAGCCCCTTACTTTCCTCCTTTAATGCGTATTCTAACAGTTCCCTGTGAAAGTGCTAGAAATAACAGCAGTTCTTTTAGTCAACATTCCTTAGTTTAGCCAGGTCTCCATCTTACACATCCTGTTCTTGGTGGTCCTTAGTTTTCACTCATGCACTCACTGACTCAGTCATTCATTTATTTAGCAAGCATGTATTGTCAGTAAGTGCGACACACTGAAAATATTAAAAGTAATTAAGACAGCCTGTCTCTCACAGACCAAGGAGGGTAAGCAAGGAATAATGAACCCTCCCAGACTGGGGCAGGATTGTTTGCAATTCCTACTAGAGGCTCTCTTGTCATCTCTGGGGCTGCCATTTGCTACTTGCCATACTTGTCTTCTTAGACAAGGTCAGTTGGGCCCCAGGATCTATGCACTAGAGCTGAATACCATTGCCACGAGGTAGCTAAAGAGCAGCTACTTCTGACAGCAAAAACTGGTGTGAGAGCTGGAGGTTTGCTACAAATTCATAACTCCCTTTGGCTATATGTGAAATAAGAACTGTCTACATTATCCCTGACTTTGGGGTTTTTTTCCATGAAGTTTTGACACAGGCTCAGCTGTGCCCGCTGAGGTCACAAGTACATATTTGACCTGGACTAATTTTTTTCTTGACTATAGGTGGGCTGTCTTTACACTAAATTTTAAGCATGTTGACTCATACACAGTGGCACGTACACACGTGCTCACACACACATACACTTCATTTCATACCTCCATGACTTTTATCAACAAAAGTCCAGTTTGTTCTAGGTGTGCTAAGTCAGAAGTAGCCTAGGGAGGTGGTGTGTGGGGTGCTCGTACTGCTTGAGGAGACTAGGAGAGCCAGGGATGGGCTCAGGTCATCTGTATCATAAATGGAATTTGGTTATTGAGATCCTCTAGTGTCAAGGGGCTGTTATTTAAAGGCCTAGTCCCATTCTCATTTGTAGTTTCTAATACAAATGTCCCAGGCACTTGTTTAAAAGGACCTGCTTTTTTAGATGTAAGGACAGGGCTGAGGCTGAGGAATTTTTGCCCATCCTGATCTGCTGTTCTCTTTTGGGTATTTGGTACAAAGTCAGCATCTATCTTCTTCTTTCCTAAAAGGCTCCACTGTGAAGAATATTTCATTGTTAAGTGGTAAGACTGAAATTCAGGGAAGGTTGTCTGGAAGCTGAGGGGACAAGCCAGGGAAACCACAGAATGACAGATTCATCTTGGGGTTGAAGAATAATCCCTCTATTTACATGAGAGTGTTCTGTGATCAAGCAATGTGTTATTTATTTTAGATCTGACCAATTTCAGTAGAAGTGGAGAGTACTTTTGGGCCAGCTGGGAGTATAAGAGGTCTGGCCTTGAATTGCTTGAAAACTAGCAGTTGGTGACTTTCCTGTGGTCAGGGACGAGGCATTGGTTGGTCCTTTCTGCTTCCAGCTCCCCCACTTGGTAAACACTGACAGCCTGGGAGACCTGTGCTTGGTCAGCTGTTTTTGGATGATAACATCCCCCCCTCCCCCGCAACCCAGCACGTATTGACCATGCCCTGTGAGCTGCAGATTAAGAGCCCATCCTGGCTCCTGATAAGGAGTTTTGGGTGGGACAGTCCTTGATGCTGCAACAAACAAGCTCCAGGAGGAAGAAACCTACTTCTGTGGGTCTGACATCTGCTCCTATAGCAGTCTGTGGTAAGGAAAGATAGTGAAGACTCAAGTGTCCGGCTTCCAGGCCAGTACTGGCATCCCTGTTCCAACAAAGAATTCTGCACTGGGAGGGAGAATGCATGGGTTGTGGTCCCGGTTCTCCTTCCTAACTAGCTGTGTGAGTTTGGACAAGCCCTGCAGCTTTTCCCAGCTTCAAAATTAGGGGGCTGGTTTAAATGACTGCTGTTCCTTTCTTCAGCTTTTAATTCTAAATCATCCCCATTATCCTGGCAATCACTGGAGGGCAAATTAGCACCATTATTTCATTATTTTCAATTAGTTGAACTGAAAGGTAATTTGGACTGGGAAGTAGAGTAAGTAATAATCTCTTGCTTGGGTCAGATTCTTGCCTGATAAGATTCCAGTTTCCAAGCACAGTGAGGCAGTAGGCAAAGAGGTTAGGAGTTCAGGCTGTGTGGCATCAGGCCACCTGGGGAGTTCTAATCTCAGCTTTACCACCTACTTACCAGCTGTGCAACCTGGGGCTAGTTACTTCAACCAGACCTCAATTTCTTTATTTGCAAATGGGATAAAGAATAGAACCTATTTCAAAATGTTGTTATGAAGATTAGATGAGATCCCTAAACTACTTAGAATAGTCCTAGCACACTTAAGTACTCAGTAAAATGAGAATTGTTGTTCTAAGCAGAAGTTAACCTCTCCAAGGACCCTGAATTAGTCCTGAGATGAAGGACATGCTGGCATACTGGTGGCAGGAAACCATTATTAAAGTAATAGTACCTGCTAGTACCCTCAAGAATAGCTGCAGTTTCAAGGTCAGGAGTTCGAAACCAGCCTGAGCAAGAGTGAGACCCTGTCTCTATTAAAAATAGAATGAGATTAATTGGCCAACTAAAAATATATAGAAAAAATTAGCCAGGCATGGTGACGCATGCCTGTAGTCCCAGCTACTCGGGAGGCTGAGGCAGGAGGATTGCTTGAGCCCAGGAGTTTGAGGTTGCTATGAGCTAGGCTGACGCCACAGCACTCTAGCCTGGGCAACAGAGTGAGACTCTGTCTTAAAAAAAAAAGAATAGCTGCAGTTAACACCACCCAAGCAGCCTGTGGCCTGCCCCCTACAAAGATGCTTCTCAATCCTTTGTTTAAAAATCTGCATAGTCCGAAAGCCCTTCCTAGAGTCATATGCAGCCCATAGTAGACACGTTGTAAGTGCCTGCTGAATGAATGAATGGTTGCTGACTGAATGAGCTCACGTCTGACCTCTGTCATTCCTGCGGAAGTGTACGGTATCATTGCTAGGCATCTGACCTCCTTAGCAAGCCACAGGGCAGCTTTGACCCACTGGCTCCACTGGTCTGCTTGTGGATTAACACCAAACTGGGCTACGTGCTCATTTACACACACAGTAGGGAAAAGAGTTTCCAAGAGCAACTTTGCTTACCTCCCTTCTGCCCATCTGTGGACTCACACCCACGTGTTTTCCCTTCCCAGAAGAGAAATAAATGGGGACGCTGAGAAGGACAAGCCTGAGCTGTGTGGCTTTCTCTCCCTTCTTTGTAAACCTGGGGAGAAAAAAAGTTTGAGCTCAATCTAAGAGGCTCCCAGGGCCATGGATAATGATCTTATGCAAACGAGTGTGTCCTGGATATTCAACCGATCTTTCCCCTGATGGGAGCCTCATTCTCTGGGCTGCTAGCTCCAGCTCATTTTGTTCCCAGTGGCTCTGCCACTCCCCACCCCATTCCTATAAACAAGAACGGGCCTTGATTCAACCCTTGTCCAGTAAACCGGACAGGCTGCCTGGAGCACATCAGATAAGAGGAGGTAATAGCTAGTGGGTTGGAGCAAGGACTGTTTTATTTACCAGCACCATCAGGGAAGGGCTATTTAAAGTCCAATGGGCACCAGGGAAGCGAGGGTGGGAACCAGGCAGTAAACGAGTGAGGCTAACTGGACAGAGGCTGTGGCAAACTTGGGCAGTGAGATCAAATCCTTGTCTGAAAAGGGTCCCCTACTTAGCTCTAGTCTACTGTCATCATGTGAGACCAGTGGTACCAGATATTGAGATTTTTCAAAAGTAGTCTGAAATGTAGACTTTTATTTGACATTTCCCTAAACTCTAATGATGGAAACTAGTTTTTTAAAAGTGCTGAATGCTGTTTTTTAAAGTATATGTCTGCATGTGCCCCCAATTTGTGGCCTATGATGCACCTAGGGTCACCTGGGAATGGGATGTAGGAATTTCTGACCCCACTTCCATACTAGGAGTGAGGCTCTGCAGTGGGGATATCAGTGGCAGGCTGTCCCCATGGCCACAATCTCTAGGAAAGGGCATTCTGGTAAGTTCCTTATAGAATTGAAGGCGCACAAGGGGCCTTTGCTTCCCCCCAAGAATTAGACAAAAAGTAGCTCTTCCCACACTCTAGTGCCCATTAACCTGTGCTTGGGACAGCGGCCTCTGGGCCTATCTATGCTCAAGGAATGTCCCACCTACTTTTGCCTGGTTGATTCTTGTCTTCAGGATTCAGACCACCTTTTCTGGGTAATTTTTCAGGGACATCTCCCCTTCACAGCCTGGGACATGTGACCTTCCCTCGAGTTCCCATGGTACTCAGTTCTTACAACCCTGAATTTACAGCTAGAATGTAGGCCAGAGACCTTGCCCAAGCAGTGTCTGGTGCTTGGTAGGTGTTAGTGAACATTGGTTGAAAGAATGAATGTCAAAGTTGCCAAGTCTGGAGGTGAGTACATGAAAAAAATCAAGCCCTTTCAGGGTTTGACCAATGAGTCCCAGCTCAAAACAGCTGGGAGTCACTGGAAACCTGTGATCACATGTTGAGAAAACTCAGTCCTTTGAATCTTGCAGGCTCTTAGGTCTTTAAGCACCTGCCATTGAAATGTAAATGTCACTTACAGGGGGGGTGGACACACTTTAAATCATGATGTAAGAGAGCCTTAGTTATCAATTAACTCCCTCAATGGGTTTACCCTGAAGATAATCATCCAGAGAGAAGAAAGCTGGGCTATGTATGGCCAGGAGAGGGCCCTGACCGAGGCAGCTGGAAAGGCAGAATAGATTTCACAACTACTGAACGCTGATCCTGTCCAGAGAATCCTCCTTCCCACTGTCTACTTTGGAGGCCAGCTGTGAGGTAACAGAAATAGCACTGGGCCTAGGGGTTGGGAAATAGGTGCCTAGTTTCAGGGCTGACAATGACTAGTAATAGATATCTTTGACATCTTGGACTGATCCCTTCCCTGCTCTGAGCCTCAGTTTTCTCATCTGTAAAATGAGTCACTTGTGCGAACTTATCTCTTACCATTCCATTTCCGTTTTCAAATGGAACAGAAAGAATTCTTTCATTCTACTGTTTCATTTCCTGCCAACACATAGTCCGGGTCTTGCCCCATCACACTCAAAATACCACAACAGCCTCCTCCTCGTCCTCCCAGTCCCACCACCAAGACCAAGCCAGCATCCTGGGACAGCCACAAACTCCATTTTCATTATGCCATTCCCTTTCAGTTACCTTCCTTTGCCATTCTGAGTCCCTAAGATCAGAATCAAAGGCTCTCCCAATCTTTCCAACCCCAAACTCCCTGTGGAACAGCCAAACCAAGCCAGAACCCCTCACCTTGTCAAATTCTCTCCTGCTTGCCTTTCCTTGCAGTTTTGCCCAAAAGTTTCTCTACTCTGTCAATTTACGTGGCACAAAACAATTTTCTTTTAGGATCTGAGCAGCTACTATGTGCTGAGCATCCACTATTGCCAGGTTCTTTGCTCCCTGCCTTATACACAGTGTCTCTAATGTGCTCTCCATAAGCACCCCTAGATACCGTGAGCTCACAGTCACAGATGAAGAAAGCAAAGCCCCAGTAACTGGAAGGGGCAAAGGGTAGAAACAGGTTTAAAACCTAGGTGCTCCTGTCTCCAGAGTCTAAGCTTTTTCCTTCCACTGCTGCCTCATCAGAATGCCTTCCCTTGTCCTCTATATACATTCTTATTTCAGGGTTTTTCAACATTTATACCTATGGTTTAAAACTGCTCACACTTTCATGACATATTTCTTACCTCAGAGCCCCTTAATGATGCATACACATGGATAAACAAATAAACAATAGTTTATTACTATTCATATTTGTATAACAAAAGCAGTCAGCCTGTCTCCATGTATTGCTTTGGGCTGATGTCTGGAGGCTCTGCAAGCCCACGTCCCCTCTCCAACTGTTGCCACTTGTGTCTCTATAGCAGGAACCATTGTTTTCTATTTCTTTTTTTAACCCCCGTGTGCCTGTCCACTGCTCAGGCATGGAGCAGGCCTAAGTACACTGGCTGTTGAATGAAAAGATGTGGGTCGAACAAACCGTGGCATGCCCCCAGGTAGCTGTGGGGCCAGTGCCCCTCCTCACTGGCCCCCCATCCTCCCACTCTGGACCTAACAGGGAAAGTGCCCTCTTTGGGAGCTTCCTAAGAAGGGGCGAAGGAGCCCTGTAAGCTGAGCCTGCCCACATACACCGTTCCCAGCACATGGTCTACACACCAGAGAATGTGTTCTTGGGGGGATGCCAATGGTAGGGCTTCGTTTGATTTTCTCTGTTAAATCTATTCCACATTCAACCATAACGACTTGAGATAATAAGCAGTGAATAGACAAATATGGGTGGAGATCTAGATAAATAAGTTTGGAAATTAATGGACACTTATCTTTGGAATGAACTTTCTTATTACATGGGCTGATGCATCCCTTAAGGATTCTGTCCTCTTGCCCAGACCATGAATTTAAAGTTATATGGTCCAAAGAGGTTCAGAATCTCTGGCTGAGGCTGAGGAGGCAGAAGCCTTCTGAGGAGTCTTTCCTGTATGACTGGTCTTGTCCTGGCCCTAGGAAAGCTGGTGCTAGAGCAAAGGGACGATCCCTTTACTGCGTGTGGGGGTGGAGCGGATGGTGCATTTGAATAGCTCAGCTGTCAGTTCTCAGCAGCTGGTGGGTGCCAAGAGAAGTGCAATTAAGCGCTGACCCCCTCCCTCAGCTCCTTGCAAGCCGAACTCCTCCCCACAAACTCTTTCTTCTCTTGGGCAGAGTGGTCCTCTACCAGCTGCCTGCTCTCCAGGTGTTTCCTGTACTCTCTTTATTTGCAGGCTGGGGCAGCTGAGGGCGGGGAGAGAGTCTGTTTTGGCTTCCTGTTAGCCAATGGCAGTGGGTGTCGGGGAGGCTGGAGCTCCTGTATCTGGGGAGAATCGACCACAAGCAGCAGCTGCCTGCTGACACCTGCCTTTCTGAGAGCATGTAAACAGTCATGGGCCCGGGGAGGAAGAAGGCTTCAGAGCAGGGCAGGGGCTTCTGCTGGGTCAGGCTGGAAGGGGGTCATTTCATAAGCAAACTGTCCCAAGCTTTCAACCTCAATCTTTTCAAGGGGAAAAGGGTGGGATGAGAGCCCAAAGTGTGGGTCACCCCAAGGACCTCAGGGCAAAGGCCTGGCCACCCTGAACTTTAATCCTACATGAGAAGTCCAGGTGGTGCTGGATCACCCTGCACCGTCCACCTGCCATGAAATGGATGGCATTGCCTCCTGAGGCAAAGGCCAAGAGTAGATGGAGAGATCTTGGCAAAGCTTCCATTTCCCCCATTTCCTTCCCTGAAACAACTATGAGTTCCCCATCTTCACCAAGACTCCCCAGCCCCAGCCAGCTCAGTGCAGAGACAAACATTGTCATGGGTTTCTCCCTGGCCACTCTTTCCAGGGAGGCAGGACAGTATTTTAGTCTTGGTTTCTCCATTTCAGTTGAAATGATACACTCATCTGAGTGATTATTTCATTTCTCTCTCCCTGCTAGGCTGTTGGCTCCCTGGAACCAGAACCGGTCTGCTCTGATGCTCTGTTGTATCTGCAGTCCTGCACATGGCTTTGCACATAGTAGGTTCTCAACAATATTATAAATGAATGAATGGGAATGTTATGCTTTAATCCTTTTCTTTCTTTATGTTTGTGATGTGCTATCTGAATAATGCAATAATAAATAGCTTTAGTGAGCACTTACCATGTACATCTCATTAAATCTTCAGAGCAACTCTATAGGGTTGATGTTATTAAATGTTACCCTTAGACTACAGATGAAGAAACAGGCTCAGGGAAGGTTAAGCAAATTACTTATGGGCACACTGCTAGTAAGTGGCTCCCTGGAGCAGATCCAGAACTGGCTGAATAAACAGAGAAAAAGGAAAGAAAAATAAAGGCAAAACTATACCCAGGGTTTCATCTATTTCTTCCTGGTCACCCTTGGTCTTCTGGTCTTCTGGATTCCAGGAAAAATTATGTCAAGCTATGGTTCACTTTGTAGATAGTCTACAGAAGATAAGCTGTCTGGAATCCCAGTCTTACACACCTTTTATGTTCAAGTTCAGATCGCCTCTCCTCTGTGAAATTTTTGCCCTTTGTTCTAGTCTTAAGTGATTTTTAAAAAACTGGCTCTTATAGCAAGAAGTAGCTGCTTCCTCCCTCGTGCATATGGTGGTGTATGCATGTGTATCTTTTTTCTTTTTATATCATATTTCAGCTTGAATATAAGGTCCCAGAGATCACCTCTGATGTCGCTCAATATCCACACAGCCTCTGCATCTAACACAGAACATGACACTGAAACAAGAAGGACGGAGGAGACCAAGTAGTCTAGACTCCTCAGGGGTGTGTCTTTCCTTTGCCCTTTGCCTCCTTCCCGTTGCAGAAATCCCAATCCTATACAGACTGACCAGCCAGAGGGATTGCTTCACCCTAATCAGGAATTTCAGATGTTGATTTCCCAGCCCTGGTGCAAAACACAGGAACTCCTTGTGTTCATTGTGACCCACTTCCTTTCTTACGGGCCTGCTCAGGGTGGAGGCTTAGGTCCCAGTGGCTTCTCTTGTTTTCACAAAAGGAAAATAATCTCTCCGTCATAATTACTGCTTGACCAATAGGCTTCTTCTATGGCACTTCCCAGAGAAAAAATAAATGGAGCACTGATTGTGTCCTAGGATGCGATTCAAAGATAGTAGAAGGGGTGGAACAGGATGTAAAACCACTTGTTAAGATTATAGTTCTTTTTGAACGTGAGATACTGATGTGGATCAATGCTGGTCTTGAAGTCCATGGGCTATATCTGGGGTCTAGCACAGGGCCGGCTGGAAATGGCAGCTTGAAAGGCATTTTTATGGTTTTGGGTTTTCAGCCTTCTGTCTGGCAGGCAGGCAATGGGTGTCCTACAGTAAGAGCCCTCTTACCTGCAGAGATGGGTCCTTGTGAGAGGCACAGGGTGAGGGGAGGGCAAAAGAAAGAGAACAGGAATTGGTCCCCAGGGCGTTGCCAGTTCAAAGGTGACAGGATATTTATATAGGAAAGTGCCTAAAACACTGACTACATGGGATTAAATGCAAAGTAAGGGAATTACACACAATGACATATATTAAGTAAGTGCTCAGATAGTTGCTAGACAAATGGAAATGATCACAGATGGATGAAGTTAGCTTGAGCAAGGATTGGGAAAGAGACATATTTTGAGAAATGCCTTTGCAGCTAACACACCTTTGTATTATATCTTATGCCCAAGAGAAGGAACCCAAACCACCTCTGAGCACTGGCTTCTTGGCCCCTTGGCCCCTTGTCCAATGCAAACAGCACAGAGTCAGGTGGGAGGGCAGAAGAGCAGGGCCTGAAGCCAGTTTGGAGGAGAGCTTCCTGCCAGTCCCTGTGTTCCCTCAGCAGCCACTCTGCTCCCCTGTGCTCCAACCCCCTTCCCATGCTTACCCTAGCACCACCAGCTCAGCCCTTATGCAGAAAGAGCAACAGAGAAGTTCAGCCCATAAGAATGCAGGCCTAGGGCCTCAGAGTCATAACTTTGCCACACCTTTGATTGTTTTGAGGCATAGGGAAAGGTTCTCTTTTATTTTGAATTTATCAAGGTCTTTTAGCACCTTAACCCAGACTTCCCCTGTAATCCTCCCAAGTCAGGCTGGACTGATGTTAGAAGGCAGGAAAAGGGAGACAAAAATCTGAGGTTCAGGAGGCTGGTGGGGAAAGCAATGTACCTTAGCTCAGCCTCCACCCCTACTCTTTAAAAAAAATCTTTACACTGCCTTAGACCTTTCTAGTCTCAGTTGCCTCATGAAATAATAGATGTGAAGTACTTCGAAAAATGTCTAACGTGCCATGCCCACTCCACCTTCTGGGAGCTATGGGAATGGGGAAGTTGAGAGTAAAGCCTTATATTTCTGCAGCCTCTCTCATTTACAGAGCATTGATGGAGCATCAATGTCCGCCATGCTAAGACACAGGGATACTGGGTGTTTTGACTCCCAGTTTACACAGAAGAAACTAGGACTCAGACAAGCCAGATGACTTGCCCAGAATTACAGGACAAGCAGATAGTGAGCTGAGACTGGAGGGCGGGTCTTCAGACACCTAGGTTCTTAAAGTTTGGGGGCACCTGTGGATGATTTTGACAGAATCCCATCTGGGACAATACAAACTTTATTTAATTGCAGAGCACCCGGATCCCACTACTCTCCACCTGTCTCAGAGGCCTTGGATTTTCCATTTGACCCTATGTCTGAAGAGGCACAGCAACGCTAGGTCAAGGGATTTTTGCTTAATGAAAGCCTCAAAGCACAAAGCCCCAAACTGCAGCTTAGTTGCTGCCCCAAGCAGAGGTCTCCCTTCCCAGGGGCCCTGGCTCTTTATAGAGCTGGCCAGGAGCCGAAGAGGAGCGTGGGGGCAGAGCTTCCCCAAAGGAGGACAGATGGGCAGGCTGCGCCAGCGCTTTCAACAAACTTTTTGTATTCCAGCCAAACATGAAGCGGCAGTTCCCCTCTCACCTCCCTGATGCCTGGCAGCTCACCCCTCCCCCATCCTGTCTTTGCACTGGCTCTGAGGAGCTGATGGGCTCTGGAGGGATGGAGGCCTTTCTCCTTTATGACTGGGAGAAGGATGAAAGGAGGCTTGCAACTGGTGTGGGGCAACTGTTGCCATCTGTCTGGTGGGACGTCACCAGGGAGGGTCTCACCCATTCACTCCTTCACGCATTGCTGGGCTTGGGCTTTTTGTTTGGCTGGCTGGAGGGGGGGAGGGCTGCTGTAGGGCAGTGGAGGGAGGCTGCTGGTGACAGAAACAGCTTCTTTGTGTCTACAGCAAACTTCCAGTGACTCACTAGGTCAATTTGCATGCGGAGGCTGCCCAAGCCCCAAACCACTCAGGTGAGGATTGACACCCCCTTCCCCATTTCACAACCCCACTCCTCTTCCTCAGCCACACAACTCCGCAGGATTAGAGGGAGTGGCCCAGCTTCAGTGCTGGGCTGAGGAGCAGGCAAAGCCTCTCGATCCTCCCCACCCTCTGTCCTCATCCCTTTCCCAGTGCGAGGTGGATCTGATGTCCTCCTCCCTCCCCACCTCCAGCTGGAAGAGCTGACATCCTGGAGTCCTGCTCCCTCCCTGCCCCCATCAGTCTCTCACAGCTCTTCTCTTTTTGTTTGTTTTTTTTTCCTGCACACTAGGCCTGGCAGGCAGAGGGGCCAAAGCAGGAGAAAAGGCCCATTAGTTGCTGCCTGGCAGCTGAACAGGAAAAGAAAGGAGCTGAATAGAGGCAGTGGGGTTGGCAACTCTCCAGCCCAGCTCCTGGTCTTTGAATAACACCCCAGGCCAGGGGCTGGGGATCAGTGTTGGGGAGGCTTCGGGGCATTTAATTATTTAAAGGTCTCAATACGAGGAGCTAAGTCCCTGGGGAGGGGGAGAACAGGCAGATGGTGTGCCCCATGAGCGGCAGGGTGGGTGAGGATGGGAGTGAGGGGGGTGGGGAGGGGCTGAGCAGAGACAAGGGCTCTGAGAGTCAGAGGATGGGGGAGTGAAACAGTGAAGGTCCCCCTGACACTCCCAGCGCCGTGCAGATAGCCTTTCCCAACACCAACTGGGGCGGTTCTTAGCCTCTCCTTCCCTGCTCACCACCCCCTAGCCTCAAGTTGGTGTCTGCCCGAAGTGCCATCCATTTTGGAAATATAAAATAAAACTGTGAAGTTTGGTGTGGTAATATTTCACCTCTTTTCTGGCACTGAGGGATGTTCCAGACTGGTTCGGGTGGCTAGGACTGGACAGATAGGAGGGAGAATTTTCTCTGGCTTTATTTTCCTCTTATATATATTTTTTTATTGTGGCAAAATTCACCTACCATAAGATTCACCATTTTATCTGGTTTCATTGTATGTGGTGAGACCATACAGTGAGTCCCTTGGGAGTCTTGAGAAGGCAGATAACTGAAGGTCGTGTTCTTAGGGGGCATGCACTGCTTCAAAACGCAGCCATTCTAGCTTGTTTCTTTGACAGAGTAGCAGGAAGGGCTACATCTTGTAGAATAAGTTCAGAAGGGGTCCCCAGGCAGAAACACACTGCTGAGGTATAATACAAATCTGGCTGGACCGCTCACCAGCTCTGTAACAACAGGCAAGTTACTTAACTTCTCAGTGCCTGTTTTCTCATCCTTAAAATGAGGATAAAATAAAATTAGTTCCCACTAGGTATTGACAAGAGGATTGATTAATCAATGTGAGTTGCTCAGAAGAGTGCCTGGCTCTTGGTAAGCACACAACAAATGTTATTAAATATTATTATTGCCATTACAAGATCAGGAGGCTTTTATACAGGCTACACAGTGGAAACTCAGCAAAATGGGATTTGGGAATTGGGTGTGAGGCCAAAGGAGAATTTTTGAGCTGTAGATTCGCCTACACCCTTTCTCTGTTTTTAATTAGGCTATGGTTGGAAACATTTTTTTTTACTGTTTCTAGAACAGTAGCCCTGTTCGGGTAGCCCCCTTTTCCCACCTGCACCCCTCTTCCTCCTTCACCAGGATGAGCCAACAGCTTTAGACCCTCTCGTCCAGACCCTTGCTTTGTGGCAGTTTGGACATTATTGTTGGCCCAATTTTACAGATGGCATTGTCGACTTAAACGGTTAGAAGGCTTGCGGTTTGAGCCTCCTGCTTCCTGGGGTCCTTCGCACTCTCTTTTTTGCCCCTCCAAGCCCGCAAGGTCAGTTGGTCACTGTTGGGGCACACACTGCCAGCCCTGTCTTCACTTCACTGTCAGGTCCGCCTCAAACGCGTGAGGGGGGTGTTTTTGCGCCTTCCAGTGGAGGCAGTGCTCTCTCCTCAACATGCTTGGGGGTACGGGTGCAAGTGAGGTGACTTTCAGCCCGGGACAGTTGTGGCGAAGGCGATCCCACCGCGGGCTGCCTGGAATCACACCTGCCCAGCAAGCGGAGGGCCTCGGGGAGGAGGGAGAGACAGCCGGCTGGGATGCGAGGGCAGGCAGGTGTCTGGATACGGGCCGAGGGAGGAGCCCTCGGTCACCCACCCACGTCCCTCATTCCCCACAGAGCATCCGGCTGAGACCTTAAAGCGCTACCAAGCGCTCGCCAGTCTGCTCTTCTTGCTCGGCAACAGCGCCCGCGCCCCAGCCCCCGCCCACTGTGGGGAAGCCCCACCTTGGCAACAAGCTGCTGATTGGCTGGCCCTGGAGCGGAGCGGGCCAATCAAAATCCAGCTTGGCGCTGCAGGTTTGGCAGAGAAGAATTAGAGAGAGAGAGAGAAGTGGGGGTGGGGGCACTAGGTAGTTGGTGGCTGTGGAGAATGGGGCCTTTCAGAAAGGGCGAGGCAGTGGGAGCGGCCGAGGCGGGGCGGCTGCTACGCCTGGGTCCCCTCCTGCCACCTACTGTCCGAGTTTCTCAGGTCCCCAAAGCCGCGGACACGTCCTCCCTTCTCAGGGCCTCGTCCAGAGATTCTTAAGCAATCTAGAGGTTCTGGGTTTCTGAACCTCTAACCATTTCCAGTCCGCTCTGCTCTCCAAAGGCCCTCAGCATTTGGTCAGGTGTTTCCCCAAGTTTGTTACTCGGGCCCTAGTCCTTTTCTTCTTGTGTGACTGTGACCGTTCGCGCCCTCCCATGGCCGCAGTTACCTGACTGAGCTCCGGTCTCATGTCGCCAGCCACCTTCTAAAACCGAATTAACTATCTGCTACCTTATACTGTAGCTATTGGCACCAGCCTTACGCCTTCTAAGGGAGAGAACATTTTCTGAGGACATGGATTGTAAACTTTGTAAAATAAAGTATCCTGAATAACTTCGTCCTCCCACCTCAAGCCCTCCCCCCAGCCCTACCTATAGATTCAAAGAATTTAGCATCAACATTAAGACTCAAGAGACTTGGGCCGGG